>OENM01001478.1:0-32070 GCA_900239745.1 Rotaria magnacalcarata | reverse complement strand
AAATGGTTCCATACTGAACCTTTGACGCTTTTGAAAAATCACAGGCATATTTTACAAAACGTTGTTTAGCACGAAACCTATGAAAATTTTCGGAGAGGCGTACGAATGCTTTCAGAGTATTACAAAATACTGGTGAACCTTAAAGGCTTCACCAGACACAATTTTCTTCAGGTAGTAAATATTACCTAACTAAAGACACTTTATTTATTGAACGCAATATACAGGCACCTGCATTGGAAGTTACGATTAAACAAAAAATTCATAAGATAATAGTCACAAAAGTTGATGCACAGAAATCTTTATTCTTTATGCTATTAATAATGAAAATTTACCAATAAGAATTTCGATCATCTACATTCCCCATACAGAAAAATAAGAAATGAAAATGAAAATTTTCTAAATCATTAATATAGAACATTGAAAAACAAAACGTAGAATTTTCGATATTATCACTCTAGGAAAATCGCAATTGAGAAATAAGTTTTTCTATGTTGCCATTATAGAAAAAATAAAAATGAAACAAGAATTTTCTGTATTATGAATATAGAAAAATAAGAAATGAAAGGTAACACTTGCAATAATATCTATACAGAAAACGAAGAAAACAAAAATATGACTTTTTTGTAGAGTTAACATAGAAAAACTGGGTGTTAAAATTAAGACTTTAGATGTTATCAATACAAAAATATAGAAAAACAATGGAATATTCTATATTACGAGCTGAGAAGAATACGAAATACAACTTGTTGCTCTCTATGCTGTTAATATAGAAGAACAATCAATAAAAATTGGTATTTGGACAATGCTAAGACTAAAAACTAAGAAGTAAAAATTAGCACCCTCCTTATTATCAATGCAGAAAAAAACATGAAAATTAAGGTTTTCTACATTATGAATATATAAAATAAGAAGTGAAAGGTCATTTTTTTTTGATACCATTAATATAGGAAAGTAAAAATCTAGAAATGGGATTCTCTGTATTTTTAATATAGAAAAGTAATATATAAAACTAACTGTTAGTTATATGGTTTGAATACAGATAAATATGAAATAAAAGTAATTAAAACTTTTCTATTTTCTCACTGTACAGAAAAAAAAGCCGTTAGCGCAATCCCTGTGCGATTAAAATGTGAAACACGGTGAAACTTCTATTCTGGAATTCGCCTATCGCGGTGACTGATGGCCTGTGGAGCTTCTCTGTTACAGTCTGTATTATGATGTATGAAGTCTCTAGAAACCACTACAGACTGTTACAGAGAATTCAGAAATCATCACAGACTGTTACAGAGAATTCAGAAATCATCACAGACTGTTACAAAGACTTCAGAGACCGTTAGAGAGAAATTTAATAATTAATTAATTAACCAATTAACTGATTAATTCATTTCTCTGTAACGGTTTGTGGAGGGGGGGGGGTGGTCGCATTTCTACAATATATACTTCAACACTCCTTTCAGATCGTGTTTCACAAAAATGCCAAGTACAAGAAACTCGTTTCTATAGTGCTAGTATAGAAAACTAATACGCACCGAGCTTCATATTGCTTTTTAACTACTATTCTTCTTAATAAAATCAAGTAAATCAATAGTTCTTGAATAAGTAAAAGAAATTGGCAGATCGTACATGATTAGATAAGAACAGACAAGATTTACATTACGTACGTATGTATGTTTCTTTTATCATGAATCTTATACAATCTTTTACGATCAAGCAAGAATCGTGAAGCCTGTTCGTATACGATTCTTAATGTTCAAATCTTATAAGATTTTTCACTAGCATCTTACAGACAGAATCTGACGAAATCTTGGAAAAAACGAACACGTCAGATATTGTATGATCTTGTACCAAAATCATACGAAAAGTCTTATAAGGATAAGATCTTATACGGCCTTACACGATCTGACGTCTGGGTTTTCGACCTGGGGTGATCAAATAGCATAGAAAAATAGAGCGTGTTTCGCTCTATCTATTGGTAAAAAAGAAAGTTTTTTTCGACCTCTGCATGAGGAAATAAGGTATCTCCGTCACTACTTTTGGATTGCCCAAAGTATTTTTTAGAGTGTAGTTACGACACATTTTAACTTAGTATGCATGATGAAACTGAATGCTTTGATTTCCATCGGAACCTGTTTTTCATCGTCCATTATTCTGTTAGCATAAAAATTGACAAATCGCAATTCTACACTATTTTGTAACATGAGACTGTATACATCGGCTATTTTATAAAAATAAAACACGATATGTCTTTGAATTTTCCCCCCAATCCAGATTTGTTCCGACTTTAAAACAATATTTGAAAAGTATATCATTCTATTTTGCGTCTGGAGTTACCAAAGAAATTTCCTTTCTACCGGATGTCACAAAAGTTTTGCAACATTTCAAAAAAGTTAATTTTTTTTATCAAAGAAGAAAGAATAACAATATAAAGTTAAAAAAGCTTTAACATAATACTACCAGCATCAAATGTGTTCATCAAAAATGAGTTTTCCTTCGTTCTTTTCGACTGAGTAAACTCTTCGTAAGAAAGCACCAATTACTTCCCGCACATAATTAAGATCAATTTTTATCACCGCTTTCTTCACTTCTCGACGTATATCGTTCACATTTTAAACATATTTATAATCCACGTGGCGCGATATTTCATTCCATATTGAATACTCAAGTGGATTTAGCTGGGGTGAGTTAGGAGGCCATTTTTCTTTTGGAATGAAGAAGTCGAAATGTATTCGGCACCATGATTGAGCTCTACCATCAGTATGACAGCTTGCCCCGTCTTGCTGAAAACCCCAGTTTTTATGACCAAACAACCGATCACCCTCTTCTTTATAAAATGGCAGTAAAGTTTCATGATACGTTTTTCCATTTAACCTTTCTTTCGTCGAGAAAAAATATGGTTCGGTAAGTCCATTCCATATTGCGGCAAGGCAAGCATCAAAGACATCGGAAATTTTTCGGTCTCATGATATCCACCAGCTTCATTAGCAACATACCGACTATCTGCTCAAATAACATCATTTTTAGGATTGAAATAACCATTTCTTGTGAATATTTTCTCGTNGCCATAGTTCGTAGACTTTTTCGATCAATACTGGATTCAAGCCGCTTTCTTACTAAATGAATAAGTCGTTTTGTTCGACCAATCTTCGGTCTGCCAGATTTTTTCTTCACACCAACTGAGCCAAAACTTTTAAATCTATCTATCCACCGGGGAACCGTAGTTCGATGAACCTTATCTGCCAATAATTTTGCAATTTCAGGAGCCTTTTTGCCTTTTTTAAAATGGGAAATAGCTACTTCCCGCAAATCTATACTTTTAACCATCTAAAATTATATATGAAGAAATTTAAAAAAAATTAATAGATTGAATTAGTGTCTTACATAAGTGTGCACTCAAATCAGAATGCATGAACTACGAATTGTGACAAGCTTGTCACAGAGCACAGTTTTTCAAAATGTTGCAAAACTTTTGTGACATCCGGTATATATGAGTATGTAAAATCATTCAAGCATCAGAATATCAAACTCCTGATAATAATTCAAACTTACATCCTTGGTTGTATAATTTCGGTATTTATCAGCTTAGCTCTTGATAAAGTTCAATTTGGTAGGTGTTTTTGACAATAAAATGTAATACTCCTCAAATGTTAGGTCATTCTGATAAGTCAGATACCAAACCGAATCAACTTTTATGGATTTGAGCCCTATTCAGTTTGTCTTTGCTTTTTAAAAACTGATTTTGGTTGGGTTTGTTTTCGCCCTCTGTTAACTAACTAGGGTATGGCTATGATGAGCAGCCATAAATCTATCAGTAATGATAAATATTGGGTTGATGCAAAATTATCCGCCGATTTGTTTTTAATCTTTCACAATTTTATTGAAACAAAATAACATCAATCAACAATATATCTGCCATCGTTATCTACGACATACCCCCATCTCTTAGGTAAATCTAGAATACCATCTTCAAAGAATTTCGTAGATAAAGATTCAAAGAAACTTTCGAGGTCCGATTTTATCTGTGTTACACCGTCGAAGTGTTTTTGGAGGAAGTGATTACGAAGCGAGCGGAACAAGTGATAGTCGGAGGGTGCCAGATCAGGTGAATACGGTCGATGAGGTATGAGTTCTCAGTCGAGTTGTTCAAGCTGATTGCGTGTGACTTTTGATGTATGAGGTGTGGCGTTATCATGAAACAGTCGAACTTTTCGTCGTTCTGAACGCTTGGTTTGAAGTGTCACCTTTACACATTCGAGTTGTGTGCAGTATAGTTGGGAGTCTATTGTGGTGTTTGGAGGAAGCAGCTCGTAATAGATAACACCTTGGAAATCCCACCAAATAGATAGCATCACCTTTTTTGGGTGTAGATCATTTTTAGGCTCTGGTTCCGGCATATCTTCAGGATTGATCCATTGACGCTTGCGTGTATAATTAACATAGTGAACCCAATTTTCATCTCTAGTGACGATTTGCTGGAAAAATCTGTATCGGTCGTATTTCGACAATAAAAAGTTGCATATGGTAACTCGCTGTTGCATATTATCCACTGATAATTCATGTGGAACCCATGTACCAAGCTTATTTACTTTTCCCATCTGACCCAAATGGTGGTCGATGGTGGATTGGTTGTAGCCTAACATTGCTAACAACTCACGAGTGGTTAGCCGTGGATTATCTTCTATTAGTACTTCTAACCGTTCAAAATCGGATTCGGCAGGACGTCCAAACCTCGGATGATCTTGCAGCGATATGTCGCCGTCTCGAAATCTTTTGAACCAATCACAACATGTACGATCAGCAACAATACCTTCGCCAAGAGCAGCACATATATTGCGAGCAGCAATGTTTGCATTGTTCCCGAGTTGAAACTCATGCAGAATACAATGTCGAATATGAATAGGAATCTCGGACATGTTTTAATGAGGAATGTAAATAAACTGGGACATTTACCAATGTCATGTTATAGTACGACACAAGCGGTATCATATATATGAATATTATGAATGCATAGTAGCGCTACACGGCTTTAAGAATTTTTTTTTAAAAATCGGCGGAGACTTTTGCATCAACCCAATAATAGATTATAATAAATATAAAGTTGAAATTCAAAATATCCTCATTTAATTGAGTGAGTTATTACTTGTATGTAATTATGAAATTTTAGACATACATGATGAGTCCCTTAAGCAAGGACAAAACGTCGTGTGATGTTTTCAATTTCCACTCTATACTTATTATTACTTTGAAATGTAATTCCAAATATAACAGAGTAGTGGGCTCGAATAACGTGTAGTATTTGAGCTTCTAAACTCATACAGATTTTATTCGAGATCACAAGCCACCTGATGAGGCCCGTTATCAAGGATGAAACCAGTCTTGGTTGTTTCAACACCCTCACTCACATTCACACCCCATGTCCACCCTCACAAGAAAAAAGCCTCTAGAGTAGTTAACGTTAGTCCTTAATTTTCCTTTTCATAAACCCTTCAAGGGTTTATTACTAAATCAAAAGTGTACAATGGTCTACGATTATATCAACTGGATTTAGTATCTAAGAGTAATAAATAGATCAATATACGCATGACCTGAAGGTTTTGCCTTTGTACGATGGAACATACATTATTCTAGTAGGAGTTGATTGACCTACATGAAGTCGATTATGAATCTCCAATATAATGAATCATACCGCTAGTTGGCAACTAAATAGTTATTGTATATTATCTTATTGAATTCTGTATGATACCAATCCATAACAGTTTTCAATCTTTATGTGATATGTATTGTATGTTCAAATTTACATCATTAACTTCTTATTTTCTTTGTGTCTTTTATAGTTATCTAAGCAATTATACGGGAAGTCTATGTCACGATGTCTACAAAAGTGGACTGGTTCCTCATAATACTTGACTCATTCATCAATTCAGATAGGTCGAATGAATTTCAATGCATATAGAACTTGTTCACTCATTATTAAAATGTAATTAAGAGTGGAAGAATGCTAAATATTATAGAAAATGATACTTTGGTACGGTAATGCGATGTTACTTTTTATCGATTTACTTCCCGTTTGACAGACCTTCTTAATTTTTTCAGGACCCTTCATGCGATTTATTTCAAGAACACAACGGTTCATGTACTGCTACAGTGATTTATTGAGCAGATGAGCCGATAATCGAGTTCCGGTAAAAGCTCTCTGAGTAATTTATGTGCTAGTCATCTCAGAGAAAAAGTCTGCTATAACTCTTTGGAATGATCTAACGTACTCATTATTCAGTGAATAAACGTTTTTGCACACGCTTGAGCAGTTTTTCTTATGCATTGTCCGTTAAATCCACACTTTTAGAAGATTTATGAGAGCGCACCGTATAAGAAACCTTTGTAGTGTTTTTAAATAACATCAAAGCTTTAATAAATAGTTTAATAAACCCTTGATATCGAGGATTCTTAATTTCAATAACTTTATTAATGATATTGTGGAATGGGTTTTGGAAAGGGCTTGTAATCATTTAGATAAAACCTTTTAAGGATTTCTTGTAAGTTGCACCTTCATAAACCTTTTTTTCGTCTTTTTTATTCTGCAGATTTTTTTTCAGTGTGGGTCTTCTTGTTTCTCGCATTTTTTTTCGATTTGTATAAGTGATGAAGTAAGGTAATCGTTGGTGGCAAAAACAGCAAAGAGAGTAATATTTGTTCTTCCATTCTTGTAATTTTATTTTGTTTCACTTTGTATAAATGATGAGGTGAGGTGATCGTTGGCAAGATATAGAGCAAAGAGAGCATTGATGATGGATGGTTTGATGCTATCGGATGTTCGCTATTTTTGTATTTGTTGTGTATCGTGCATCGACTTCCACGGATTGTCAGGTAAGTACGTTTCTTTTTATGACTAAAGTGTGAAGGGATGTATTTTTCTTGTTCTTCTTATAAGATAGTTATTCATTTCTATTTTGGTGCACCTATATAGTATTTCTGGAGGGTCCTCGTGCGGTATGGAGTTGGGTTGGTAAGGTACCGCTGAAGTTTTTAGTTTTTCAGTGAGTACAGTTATAGGCTTGACATATGATCATGAAAGGAAGGTGCCGTCTTAATTTGTAGAAGTTTGTGGAAAGTTGTTGGAGGTAGTAAATTTTTAAACGCGGATTGATTCAGTTTGCCCTGTTTCGATGTTATGGTATTTTGTTGTGAAAGAAGCACCGGACAGGTATCTCTTGCAAAATCAAAAATGGTCAATTGACGGCCTGCTTACTTCTAGGTACACGGAGGAGAATTCTACGATTTTGGTTAGTAGGGACTATGTGTTACCGAACGTTATCGGGTAGCGAAAATTTTATGGTATCCGGCAGTGTTATTTAGCTGTAATCGTTCTAGATTCCACAGTTTTGTCTGGGGAGAATCATAGAATATGCGATGGTCTCCCCATGTTGCGAAAACCGGACCATTTTTAGCGGTAAACCGCCAAAGTTAACCGGTAAAACGGTTCGCTCATGAACTTTGAAAATTAATTGTTCCAAATCATTGATTTTGTGATTTTGAATGCATTTTTATTACACCCCCTCATATGATAAAAAAAGTTCAAAAAAAACGGGGGTTAACCGCGGTTTGACCGGTCCGGTTGCCGGCTCCCAAATCACGGGATTTACTGGAATGCATGAAATTACCGCGGTTTACCATTAAAAATGGTCCGGTATTCGCAACATGCGTCCGTTAGTAGGAATCACGGAGTATCCGTCGTCTTCCATCAACTGGTATCTGAAACGCTCCTATGTTTTTCGGTGCGCCGAAAGTTATCAGTCATTTTTGTCTCTGATAGATTCTCCGTTATCGGAAACTATTGAATTCTGACACTGGGATTCCGACAACTTTTCGGTAGTCTCGTTAGTAAATTCCATGGATTCCTGTCGGACAGTCTGTTGGGTACTAACGGATCCTATCGTTTCCGATTGTCGGATTGGTCGACCTGGGTGAAGAGTTTTTATTTTGCTGAGCTAAGTATCAATAAAAGATATATTAAGAAACTAGCATGTTTTTTCTTGCGCTTGATTTTCCTAGAAGCTGCGAGACTTGGGGAAATTTTTGTCAATTCCGATATCAGAATAGATAAATCACTAACTACCCTTAGTCTTCAAACCTTTCAAAATGAAAGGTAGTACAAAAGTTAGTCTATATAAGCCAAAACCAAATCACTCTATCAGAGATTCCAATTAAAGATAATACCATCCATTTCCTGAGAGAAAATATATGAGGAAAGTAATTTCTCAATTTTTTTCTAATGAAAAATTTCAATAATCTTACAAAAAACTCGTTTGAATAGGAAATGGAAATCCACAGAAAGGTGTCAAAAGGGATTAACAAATTTGTTTTCTACCGAAAAAATATGGTCCATAAAATGAAACGTACGTCATACTAATATAGGACTATGAATCAGTAGCCTCTAACGACATTAAACGGGGCTTTATTTGACGTGACTCATAGATGAATGAAAAGAATCCAGAATTCAGAACCATTAAGTTTGTGTTGTCTCGCAGTCTGGGGAAAATGTTTCTCACATCTTTAGATCCACACTTCTGAATCGATACATAAGGGTACTTTATGGTATGTTCTGATACTTTCAGATTGAATTGTAGTTCTACTTAAGTGAAAAAATTAAGTTTGAAATCAAATAATCGATTTGATGGCTGTAGCAGTACTCGGATGTGGTGGCCGCAGTTGTCCTAAATGCGACAAGTGCACTGATTGGGAATTTAAGGACAATAATGATACAAGGACCTCGATCCATGTGGCAAAAAATCGTGATTGGTCGCCAGAAGATATAAAGCATTGGTACAACGATCGTATTTATGACCATCTCAAGATTCGTAATGGCCGATGTTGTGGTTATCGCCTTACTGATACTGGTAACATTCGAATTGTTCATTATTACGATAATGGTGATCGTCTTAATTTTAATGATGGCCGTATATACAATCAAGGTAGTCGTTATGTTCCCACTGGTGATGATCGTTCTTATCCTGGTTATATTTTTCTTGGTGATCATATCTGCTTATGTGATTAAGTCACTTTCTCACTAATCGGACATATTACGACGCTTTTTGTGCTTACTTTTTTGCTAGACTGAACTAGAAAAAGTCTAGAAATTGACCTTTATTGAGAAGTCATCATCTAAGTGATATATCTAGCGAAAAACAATTTTTAAGTTTATATTTGTGAGATTTTGGGGTGTGGGTGAGAACTACAGTTCCATCCAGACCCACACCCACACCCACCCAAGATATAGAACCCTTAAAAGGTTCAGTATGACACCTTTTTTTACAGAGCAGGTGGTTCCTGGTCATGCGCGCGCGTGAATATTAACAGTGAAAGTAACAATTCGATTTCAAGCGATGGAATTTATTTGGGAAGGAACAGAGAAAAGAAAAGCAATTCACGCGAGATTGTAATCGAGAGAAAATCGCTGAACACGATGATTCCGCTGATCGACGACATAGAGATTACCATGTCGATCGAAAGACAAACCAGTGGGGAGGTCGATTTGATTTGCTCTTGCTCCTCGACCATTTTCACCCACAATTACAGTGCCTTGTTTCTCTCCTTGTGCCCAACGCATTACACGATCATTCCCCGAATCTGCCACATAGAGTGTACCCAACGTATCGACGAAGAGTCCGTGAGGACGATTTAATTGTGTCAGAGCATTCCCTTCACTTTGATCTCCAACGGCTACAATGCCTTCTTTTACACCTTTGTTCCATTTCATTACACGATGATTGAAGCGGTCTGACACGTAGACATTCTGTTGTCGATCGACAAAGAGATAAGTCGGCACGTTGAGCTGATTAAGATCATCGCCTCGGCCATTACCACCAGCTACGAGAGTCCCATTTTTGTCCCCCAATTGATATCGTCTTACTTCATGTTTTGCGATGTCTGAGACGTAGAGATATCTTTGATGATCCATAACCAATCCCACACAATCGATGTTCTCGATGAGGATTTCTCCTTGCGTTGTGCCACTATGACGCGACCATCGCACAACTCGCCGATTCCCCAACTCACAAATAATGAGACTATCCGTCTCTTTGTCAATCAATACGTCAGTTGGACGATCCAATTGATCCAATCGATTTCCTTGACTATTGCCACCAGCAACGATTTGTCCACTCGTTGTATCACCTTTCTTCCATTGCACGATACGATGATTCCGGCAGTCAGTAATGATCACTGTTTGATCATCATCAACGAAGATACCCCAAGGGCGATGGAGCTGATTGGTGGCATCGCCTTGCCCGTTGCCTCCAGCGACAGTCACGCCATTCTGTGCCCATATGGGATTCGTAGAAATATTGGGTTTAACTATAAGAGACAAAAAAACAAATGAAATCTTGGTCATCTCTCTCTCACCCGATAGTATTCTAAAAGTCGGCATGGAAAATGTGAAAAGAATTCTCAAGAAATCTTTGTTAATCTGATGACAAAAAAAAATTGTCAAAATTAGAAATGATTGAATTGAATTTCAAAGTAGGGAAAGATTCAGAATCTCCTTGTCGATCTGTTGCTTTTTCGTGGGCGAATTCAAGAAAATGCTTCAGATCTTTTTTGTTTTGCAGAAAACATAAAATATTGTAGAGGGCTCTCCGAATACAAAATTCAAGAATGGTTTTCTAAAATTCTAATAATTACGCAAGATAATAATTTGAAGGAGATCAGTGAATTCGTGAATAATGAGTGAGTTTTATTTAGTTATGACTAGAATTGCTACTCGTGAGAAGGTTATGTAGTAAAACGAAGAATTATTTGTTTTTAGCTCACTTGAGATGAGCTCTTTTTAGAGGAAATCATTGTTTTCTGAATAAAACTTCATTCGAAAGTAATCAAATGTGTGCATTTGTTTTTAGTATATGTAATCTAAACTTATTTCAATGGATGTTTAGCGAAAAAATAGTTGAAAATTGAAAAAATTGCATTGGATTCTTTCAATTTGTGAATTGCGAATGATTCTTGTTACAACACATTCGAAGGAAAGAATAATTTTCCTGAAAAATGGGTCGTGTGCATCGAAAAGTAATCAAACCTAATACTTTCGTTCTGTCTGAATACCCATGGTAAAGAAATCGTCAGAATTCTACTCAACAGTAAAAAGAGTAGAGCTTAGGGAACTAAAGATCATAAAAGTAAACTTGATAAACTAATACTAGTTTTTGAAAGGATTTTTTACCGTCGATATAAAGTTATAAAAATGTCCACCAGCGCTGCTGCATGGTGAATATTTTCGGACAAGTTAACAAGATGAAATATATTGGTAAGGGTGTTTGAGAGAGGGATCTGATCTACCACGAACTTACAGTCACATCCTCAGCTCAAATTACCACTGGCAATTCATGCAATAACTGATAACGATAAACAGACAAGCTAATGCTATCTAATGATGTGGATTTAGGTGATAGGTTCCAAAAAAATACAATTCTAATAGGATATTCCAAATTCGAGCAGAGGAACCATTACCGTAAAATAATCTAATATTCGGGATATGGAAGCTGTCAAACATGGTCCGGTGTTAAAAGCGAGTTGATTTCAATCGACTACTTACACTGAATACTATCAAGCTGCAAACTTTTTAGTGTCTACTTGCAAAAGAGACGAGGTGAAGATGAAATTTAGAAAGAATGAAGACTACCGTGTTATTCTGCAAAACATTTGTGAGATGTCGTTTCCCGGCAGCTTCAATTTGATTTTCAATCAAGTTTACAGCTGTGAGCGTCTATATGTAGCGAAGGAAATTCATAGCGGATAGATAAAGTTAGAGTCAATATCACCTCATTTTTCTTCAAGGCATCAGCGAGATGCATTGCTCCTTGGTCACCAATTCTATTGACACTGAGGTCTAGTGATGTAAGTGTCTGCATGCATTAATCAGAATAAACATAATATGAGTAAAGAAAGGATGAGAGTCACTGTGTTATATTGTATGACTTTTGCAAGACTTTCAGCTCCTCTGTCTCTGATTCGATTACCATGAAGGTCTAGTGTTGTTAATGTCTGTAGGCACAGATCAGAATGGATACAAGATGAATGAGAAGACGATGGAAGTTACTTCGTTATGCACAAGGGCTTCAGCGAGTTCTTCTGTGCCTTCGTCGCCGATGTCATTGTTCTTCAGAACAACTGTAGTAAGTGTCTATTTTTCCCAAGTTAAAAATAATATACATAGTTAAAAACAAAAAAAACGCATGTTACTTTATTTTGATGTAACACATCGGCAATATGTTGTGCTCCATTATCTCCGATATAATTATCGCCAATATTCAGTGTAGTGAGCATCTGTATAGAGAGTAGTAGAGGCATAATAAGCACATGACAACAGCTGCAGTACCTCGTTATTTTTTAGAGCATCGGCGAGATGTTGTGCTCCTGTGGCTCCAATTTGATTTCCACTAAGATTTAATATTTTGAGCGCCTGTGTACCGATGAAAATAAGTATAAGATAAGTTAAATTCATAGAATATAGCTGATCATGTGTAACCTATATTTAATGTTATAATAAGTGCGTTTGATCTGTAGTGTCAAACTATTGAAGTATAAAATATCTAAATCTAACTCCTCTCGGATTCATCAGACAGTGAAAGTTAGAAGACTTGTTAGCATACGCGGAAATGCTCAATTTTAACAGGAATGAATACGTTAGTAACGAAAAGAGTTTGAGTGTGGATATGGGGATGAGTGTGAATATTGCTCCGGGTATAGGTGTTCAAGTTGGGATGTGTGTAGAAAGAAGTATATTCGAATCTAGGCATTGATGTTACTCATCTTTCGACCAGATGATCATGCACACACACTTGAATCACACTCATGTATCGATGTCAAAGCTGAAAATCATTTAATCATTGGCCTAATATGGACTGAACAGATTGTGATGGAGTTGGTGCTTGGATGGATACCTCTTGACAATTTCGTAGGAGCTGCATATTTGGAGGCAGGTCAGTCAAAATTTTTAATCGACTTTCTGCCGGCAAGACTTAAGCGTGCAAGAATGCTCCCCTTCGAGTTGTTTAGGAATGGATATTTCGAATTAGTGAGAATCATGCCAGAACTGTAATTGAATACACTCAAAAGTGCATTTTGTGGACAAATGTCATTTAAATCTGCCTGTTTTATTTTCGGTAAGCATGTTTTGAGAGTTCCGGTTTGACCATTTGATAGACTATAGAAAGTTGTATTTATAAATTAATTTTCACCGTTTTTGTCCATGCAGCTTGTTATTTGGGATTATTTATAAATTGTAGCAAAATTAAATTTTCTGTGTAAAAAAAATATAGCTTTTGCCAACTGTATGTATTCCATCAGAAGCCTAAACATATTATGCTCACTCAAAGAAGAGTTAACACTACTATAATTCGAATGCATGAGGTAAAATTAGTTCAAAGCTCTCGTCACTGTGTGCATATGGATTTAAAGACGGGACGCATTTCGGAAAAAAAAACTTGTAGCGTGGGGCTAACTTTCTTAAAACACCCACGTCGGAGTTTAATGAAAAACTGCTTTTGGATAAGTCTTAATGCATACCACTAATAATTAAACTATCAAACTTTTCCTCTCATGACAGTGTGAGATCGAACTTCTGAAGTTTTCCTAATCTGAAGCTCATTACTGCACCACAATGAATACCGTGATGAAAACTGGGGATGGGGTTGGGTGGGTGTGAGTATGGATTTAGTATTCCTGCAAATGTCTCTGTAAGTGTTAGTATGGGAGTGACTGCCTGTGTTGGTGTAGTTGTTGATTTGCGTGCATTTGTTGATGTGGGATACTATGAAAAGAGTGAAAGGAGAAATATCTAAGAGAAAAAAGTTGTAAGGGGACATTATGGGAAATTTTAACTAACAAGATACTCCTCATTTTTAGCATTTTAGTAACATCATAGCTTAGATCATAGACACGACAGAGTCATAAAAAATAATTATAAAATGTCACCCTTTCCGTTTACCAAGTGTAGTTAAGCCAAATGCCTTTTAGATGCTCCATTATAGTCGTTGTGTTGTTCTATTTGAAAATATATTCATCAGATACAAGTAAACGTTTTCCTTTTTACCACTGAATCAATGGAATAACTGGCCACACAGAATGATTCTTATCAAATACAGATGGGCAAGTTGTAATCATGAATGTAGAATTTCCATCGTTAAATACTATTGTTGCGTGTATTTTAGCTCTTTTCGATCGGATATTAGTTATCAATTTTATCGATGGTTAAAAGCGTCAAACCAGTAAAGTAATGAGATAAACAGTAATGAACAATAAGCTATTGAAATATTGATTTAGCAGAAATGCCGATTTTTTGAATGTTTTTCTTTTTCAACATTTTCCTTTCAACATATTCCCTTTGGCCTTTCCTATGGACAATTTTGATGTATGGGTATGCGTACAAGTGCGGATAGGGCTTTGCAAACGTGTAAACTACCTAAGAACCCGCATATGTGTCAATAGAATTCGTCTTACCTGACAGACATGTACGACAACGAGGGCCACAAGTTCCATGTCTTGATCATTTATTTGCCGTTTAACCAACGATAAGTCTGTAACACCTGCGTCCATGAAGAAAAAATCAAAGAGTAATCAAAGATTAAACTTTAAAAACATTTGATAAACTGCTGAAGATGGCTTAGTCTTACTTCAGGCAGTTGATATGTTTATTTTATACAATAATTAAATAAGCGTTTATAAATGTAGTTCTTCCTTAAATTTGCAATGATTTTTATACAGGAGACATTGTTTATCATTAAGTATATGATTGTTTTTCTATTAGATTCATGATGACTGAAAAAGATGCTCAAAGATATTTACAAGAATTGATTTTTGTTCTATCTCCACAGTTCATTTTTCTGCTTTAAAGATGGGATATTATAGCGAAAAATATTTTAACATTAGGACAGGTTCTATTTCTCAAAAGGAAGAATACACATCGAAAGTTTATTTTTCATATCCAGAGTTTGGGTATTTAGGTAAAATAATTATTCTATAATTAGCTAGTAACTATCAAAGAGGAAAAGCTGATTACAATGAAAGTAATCATTGAGAATTCCTATCAATCAGAAGATTGTCCCGTGTTAATACATGATTGACATGGTGCTAAATGATGAAAACTGAAAGTAGTATCAACTGTAACTAGATTCCATTATCTGATAGTGAAAAAAGCCGAAAGCAATCATCGGCAATTTTGCCTATCAGAAAATTAGCCTTTTCTCCCTTGGATGAATTTCTATTCCTAGACCTTATCGCTCAGCTTCGTGAATAGTTGTATGAATAAAAGCTACTCAATATGCCAGTATGTTTGCGCAATAAACCTCAAACGTTAGATAGGTAAAAATGCCAATGGATTATAGTAGAAATTAGACTTTTCTGCAGATTTTTAATTGAAAGCCGTCATGAGAGACTCCAGGCATACCTTGAAATTTTGAGCTGGTAACAGTCCGGAGCTGTAAACAAGTATCGAACATTTTTACTTCTCTAGTTTTAAAGTATTCTGAGGAAAAAGGCCCTATTCCATTGATGAATTTCTCCATTTTATTCATCGTTTTCAAACACACTTTTATGTGGATTAGATGCATTTTTTGAATTTCCATAATATGGATGGCTTCTACTAATTAGTGAAGGCATAGAAAGTAATGGAGATGACGCAGGTAAATAGGTACAAAAGATATAGGAGATAATGGAGATGATGGAATTCACTGAACCCATCTATCCTCTGAAACTCAAAACAAGCGAGATGTGCTGTGCGTGTGTATAGATCAGTATGGGTCCTTTCACGATGCCTACATCTAGAGAGATAACTTGTATATGTGTTAGCTGACCACTCCACGTTTGACTGGTCAAATTTTGGCCTGTGAAATTTCGTGAAGCGAGAATTGGAGAAGGTATCAGTTATCCAGTTCTCTTGAAAAGAACTGAATTCTCTAAAAGTCATTTTTGGACAACTGAACTAACAGTTGCATAAAATCAGAGCCTGATTGAAAAGAATCTGCTGTTGAACCTAATTACTGAAAAAGGAATTAGTGTATGGTACCAGTTCTCTAAAAACAAATCAGCGCATAGAACCGTGAGCTGTCACAGGCCTAGCCAAAATCGCTTCAGTTGGCAAAATATATTTTTGCTTTTTAGGCCATAGTACAGGCCCCATACACCAATCTAATATCCATAGATTAAATTTTTAATGCCCGTAAACCTACCCATTTTCATGGAAATCGCTGTGAAGCATCATAGCTATCCTTACTAATTCCTGTAAATCCACTAGCATCATTACCGTTATTATCTCTATCATTAGAAAGTGCGAAGTGGTTTTGAAATTTATTTGAGGTTGCTGAAAATTAATCCAAAATATCATACGTTTGTACGACTCATTATATCACGTTTGCTGCACTCTTTTGCAAACTGTGCTACAACTCTACTCAAGATCCTTTCATATAAATCTTACCTGGTGATATAGGTGTCATCCGATTACTGGTAGCAACATCCAGTTCTGGTAGATTGCCACTGATAGGAAATGGAGGTTCAAGCAGCATAATAGGTGGACACATTTCGCGTAAATGGATAATAGTCAAACCATCATTTTGTTTCAACTTGCCAATTACTTCGAAGTAACTGCAGGGAAGTAACAATATTTCTTGTTCCGTTCGGTAATAAGAATGATGCCCGATATTTTTCCCTTGCATGCATTCAATTACAAATAGAGTACGCACACCGGATTTGCCCAAAAAATTTGGTTTTTCTAGAACATTGACTGCGGTTGTACACGAACTGAACGCCCACCATGTGATATGATCACGAACTTCGTATTGGAAATCAAGATCAGCTCTTACACCTCGCCAGACAGTCCGTTGAATTGATGGCAATTTGTATAGCGCAGTAAGGGTGAGTTTCAAATAAGGAAACCACGGAACTACTTTATCACGATCTTCAGTTCGAAGTGTTCTATTCAATACTGAATAGAGACTGGGATGATCACGATCCCATTGAATTGTGTAAAGTACTATAGCGGCCGATTCATCCTGTGTGAGACCTTCCAATGGATATTTGCTTCTATTCATTGCTGTCCAGACACGTGCGTCGACATCATGTAGTATATTAGTTAGCGGCACAACTGCTTCTTCCAACGTTACAAGAGGCTGTGTAGCATATCCGCGCAATGGGAGTAGAGCTTTTAAGTGCTCCTCACCAACATCAAGAAAGCGTCGATTGTTGAAAGTATCAGATTGATAAACTATAGCCATTTGCAGAACTCAATCTAAATACAGCATTCATCATTTTGCAGAAATAAAGGGACGTATAAAAGCACTGCTATTTCTATTTATTTTTTTAGAAGGATATGTGTGGTTCTTTTTCGTACTATCAGCTACAGACCCAACATCCACACGAGCTCGCACACTATTATTCTATAAGATTTTGAGTTAGGTTTCTTGACATTTAAGAGGGCTCTCTAGTCAATAATTTAAGTTTTATGAAGATAAGGATAACATAAAATTCTTCAAAAATGTTGCACAACTGATGCCAAACTTTGTCCTTGAGAAATTATGCCTACATCAATGTACAATGCGTTCATTGAACGCTAGGATTTCCCTCCTGTTATTTTGATTAAAATATTTTTTTCTGCAGGAAAAGAAAAACTTTGACTACAAGGCAAAAAGCGCAGTTTACGGGTTTTGTTGATTTGTAGGCGTACATGCTTATATAAAAAGCTTGAACCTTTGGTATAAGTCAGAGAGGTTGGGAAAATCCATTGATATAATGAAAAATCTGAAAAAACCTACGAACTACAGATACCATCGATAAAATCTGAAATTAATGAGAAAATGCAGACACTTTCTTTATTATAGAATTCTTCAGTACATAGAAATGGAAGCGAGCTAGAATAGGGTGGAGCGTGGGTATGGGCTAAAAGAAGACTAACACCCACACCATCGTAGACTTTTCAGAAGAAATGACTTTTCAAGGGGTGTTTGCAGAAGTTTCAAGAAGTGCTCCTTTTAATTCAACTGTATAGATTTGCATTGCCACGCTGGTTACGATGCGTTGTGAAGAATAACTGTCAGAAACATTAGCATTTACAATCGTATGCGAGGAAAAACGACTGTAAATCGCCACGTATGTCGTCGCATGCGGCTGGTGTAGAGGATTAGTTTAACACAAGACGAATAGCAGCCGTAATACGGCCCATACAAAACGAATGATTTACTGATCATATACGTCGGTGTATACGACCTTTTACGGCTGTCGTATTGTTCGACCTGGGTAAATACTGCCGTTCATGCTTGCGCCACACTTTTTGCCGCAGATGATTGAAAGGGAAAAGACGGTGCATTTCCTTTCAATTCATTTAGCAAAGAAAGAAAAAAAAACTTCCTTACGATGTGACTGCTTGAAAACGTATGCCACATAATAATTTCCCCAGAGAGGAGATGAGATTAGAAACTCTTTGTTGACGACGACCATTCTATCCAACCAGAACACTTGCATAGTTCTATTCGATGTTTATGCTGTGCAAATCAAAAGTGAACTTATTCAGCATCCTTGATAAATTACCTATCACTAAATGGTAACTGAAGAATGGAAATATAGGAATGCGTGAGTCTCTTCTATCTTCATCAACAGAAATACCTAGATGAACACCCTCACCCAAGTGAACATTCGCACCCAACCCAAATTTTTTAGCCTAATGATCTCCATCAGAAATAGTATGATTCAATAAAGAATAAAAATCTCTACTCCCCTCAACCTGGTTTAGACCCAACATAGGCCAGGGAGTGAATCAGATCTGGAAATACTCTAATATCATGCTAACTTTACCTACGTATATGCGTACATCTTCTTGTACTCTAGATTCTTATCCTCACTCTAAAGTTTAAAATTGTGACTTTATGCCATTGAATAGGTGGCTTCACTATATTCGTTATTAAATAATTTTGATTCTGATCATTTACATTTTTATTCACTATTGTCGATGTAGTGAAAAGAAGAAGAAAAGCGAGGAGTATTTCTAACGTTCTACTGTCTACTATATATGATGGAAGATAGATTCTTTTGCTGTTCAAATTGTTTTTAATGATTTACTCACCAGGACCGATGATTAAAAATCAATGATGTATTTTTAATATTGAAAAAGGTTTTTTTACGGCTTAGTATACTCACTTGTTTTGTTCGAATGGTTCTTTTCTTACATGTGGTCACAAAGCGGCATTACATATTTGTTTGCTTTGCCACCACTTTTTGCTTCTTTTTTCAGCATAAGCACACTTTTGAGAAGGACTGTGCACAGCAGCAGTCAAACACTCAAGCGAAGAATAAGCAAGGAGTAATCAGAAAGATGAAAATATTTTTTTCAATGAAAATCCGCGAACTCTTAATATACTCGTTGAGCTTGAATACTGTTTAACTGACGCTAGTTGAATTTGTACAAAAATGCATAATAAGAAACAATACGTTATTTCCTTTTAATTAATAATTATTTTAAACAATTTTCTGTCGTTACTGTCAAATTCAAATCAATAAAACTTACAAGATGATACAAAATCTAATAATCCTCAGGATCCTTATTTCGTCAATTGAGATAGAATTGAGAAGATTAAATCCTGCATTTTATTTCATTATAAAAAGCTTGTTAGCGCAGCCCCGTTGGGGCTAAAATGTGGAACTCACATATATCCCTTAGGCTTACAAAAATAATTAGTTCAAAATAGTCCATCTAAAAAATCTATCTTGATTTCCAAAACCTATAATTAGGTTATTGCCTATTTGTTTATGTCTGTAATGGAATATTAATTGTTAGCTCGTATATTTAACAATGGCAGAGACTAGTTGCTATGGTCTGTAAGGGTGTGGGTGCGGGTGTGGATCTTTCTTTCCTTCACTCACTCACTCCCACACCCACACCCTCAAGATAGTAGGCTGGATTTTTATGAGAATTATTCTTTGATAAAATTTATAATGGTCAATGTAGTTTTTCGTGCTGATTCCGAATCTGATATTTATTTCACATGAATATTAAGTACTGATAGTCAAAATCTCGAAATAAGAGGGCACTTTTGTAACCTATAGTTACCAATCCAATAAAAATCGATTTTTTCAGAGACAGAACAATATTTTTAAAACTGAATGCATACTTTTGTTCGCTATCGCTTGGCGGCTCGAATGAGGTAAGAAAGTACGAGAATTGCTTTCAAAAAACCAGTTGATGATTTTGCGAGACGTCAATTTCACCCATGTTGCGAATACCGGATCATTTTTTGCGGTAAACCGCGGTATTTATCCGTTCTGCGGTAATGGGAGCCGGTAACCGGACCGGTAAAACCGCGGTAAACCGGCGATTTTTTGCGCATGTTTATCACATGTAAAAGTAAAAAAAAGGACCTTCAAAATAGTTTAATTGATGATTTGGAAGACTTTTTCTGTCAAAAATTATAGACGAACCGGTTAACCGCTTTTTTAGCGGTAACCGCGGTATTAATCAAAACCGACGGTTTACCGCGGTAAATACCGAATCATTTTTTTGCGGTAAACCGCGGTATTTATCCGTTCTGCGGTAATGGGAGCCGGTAACCGGACCGGTAAAACCGCGGTTAACCGCCGATTTGCATGCGGTTTTTATTACATGGGCAACGTGTCTATATGTATATGGGTACCTAGTTGAACTCCTCAAACATGAAACTTATGTTTTGTACTGGTCACAGTCACATCAGTAGATTCAGATTTTCATGCTGAATTCGATGATGATAGTTTTCGAAACTTAAAACATTGTTAAACTAGGTGAACTACAAGTTTTCTCGAAAAAAGTGAAATATTCACTTTTTCTGGTGCATTTTGTATTTTGAAAACTTCTCAGTCAAAACTTAAGCTTAGAAACGTTTAAAAGGTGATATTCATGATCTACTCATTCGGCTCTATCTAACCATGTAATAGTAATAGGAATTTTTTTCTGCTCGATTTTTGACTTTGGTGCACCTTACATATAAGTCGACTTTATATTCAGTCACGTTAATTAAATGTGCTAGTCTCTGTCATCGTATTTTAACGTTAAACATATGTTGCTAGACGAAAGTATTTTATTCCTATTGCATCGAGCTGTAGACAACATGATTCAGCATTCACTCGTTTAATTATTTAATGTTTCGCCAAAAGTAATCCCGCCGAAGAAATCCGAATCTGCGATCTGCTCCTCGAAATTTTCATCGTTTGTCAACTGAGTTGCTTACGGTACGATTACCGCTTTTTCCTAAAAATTCATATTACTGTATTTCTTATTTTCTAAAGTAGTGTAAACATGAGCGTACGTATTGTAGAAGAATAAAACATAATGAAGAACAAGAGAAAAATTTTGGAATAATTTTTAGGTTTCATAATGATATTGGAATAATTGATCACAAAAAGACGGAAAATATTCTAATTATAGATAACGCTCTATAGTCTTTCTTTATTCATGCAAACATACTTTAATTCAGTCTGTCAGATGTTTTCGTGACGTAACTCGATTTTGTTTAGATGCAAACACCTTGATTCTGTCTATACATATTTTATTGATAGCTAATACACAAAAACATGCATAATAAATGTACGTAAGATTCATCTTTTTGTTGTTATTACTCATCATTTCTGTGATCCATGAAGATATTTTTCACACTACAACTACTTCAAATTGAGCATTAGCTATCATTCAGCTTGTTCGTACTTCAAAGGATAAAAAATATGCAGAATTATGCACTCCATCTCACTATTGCATATCAATAAAATACAAATCAACAATTGTCTCGTTTGAAATATTTATTTTTAGCATCTCAAAGTGTGATGACAGCTACATAAAATTAAATTAAAAAAATCACATTCATTTTCAGCAATTATTTTAAAACGATTAAAAGAAGCCTGAATTTAGTTTTTTTCAAATCGATCCCCTACTGCTCGACTAAATATTTCTACTCCTTAAGGAATTTCTGGAAAAAAAAAGATTTCCTACGTTTATCTTCTCCATCATGACATTAAATCAACGACAGGTTTCTAATAAATTGGTTTTGAGTGTTAAAAATCTCTTGAGAAAATGGTCCAAACTTCCCTATCTCCGCTGTTTTTCTTCGGATAAAATGAAGTTTTTCTTTCTGTTTCTTCAACATTCTTACGCAACGTGTTTGCACTGTTACGAAAACGACGTGAGTCATGCGAGAAATTTCTCTTAGCGTGCTACACGATGTCGCAAGTATTTATAGTGCTGTTTTCTTCATAAACTTTCATTCAACCTGCACGTTCGCCGAACATTTATCGTCTACATTACTGTGCTTAGCTGTTTTATTTTACTAACTCTGTGTGTTTAACATATTATTTTTTGTGAAATAATTTATTTATTAATCGTTTATTTTTGAAATAAAAGTTGGAAAATATTATTGTCTTCACTATTTTATTTTACTATGACAGCTACGTCATCCATGTCCTTTATTCGGTATCGATACAAGTCTGAGAAGGATTTCCGCCCTTTTCTCTGTGATGGTAATGATTGTTCTGTGGCTCATTTGAAAAAAGTCCTAAACGGAAAATCATCGCAACAAACGTCACGTCGTTCGAAGGATGAGATTTTTCTCACCATCACTGATGAATCAACTAAAAAAGGTTTGTCCTTAGCTATTGTTCTTCTTTGTCTGATACAATTTTGTGCGCTTTCTAGAGTACCAAGACGATCATCATTTAATTCCAAGCAATACAAGTGTTATTGTGGAAAGACGGCTACGCGAAACATTTCCACCACTGACTCATGAAACAGTTCGATATCAGCCTATTTTATTGGACGATATCATCGATCAGTGAGTAGAAAAGATTTTCCTGTAAAATGCGTATATTATGTTTGTATCTCCATAGAAATCTTCGTCCTGGTCTTCAATCAAGAACTTCGATCAATAGAGTTTCGGGTAAAAATACTCTAGAAAAACCTACTACTGAACTGGAATGCATCAAACATATTCAACAATCGATATATTACACTAGCAATCCAACATCTTACATCTGTCATTATTGCAAGCAGTATGGGCATATGAAACGCCATTGTCCCCTTCTGATCAAAAACTCTACAGCTAAAATACGTCAAACAATCAATTCAACACATAAATCTATGACTTTTAATGTAAATAACACTAATATAAAAAAGTCTTTATCAAATAAATTTGAGACAAGTCTTGACACTCCTCAAGTTATGCCTGCCCCTGTTCCTTCTGCTTTTTGTTCCTCAAACGCTTCCCCTAAACATTCATCACCTAAGATCATCATTGATCTACGATCCGACAACGAAGATGATGCAGTACTGATTCAGACTGCCCCTGGTAAAGTTTTAGCTAGTCCATCACATATGGCATCTCGCTATTCACCATATCAACTTCAAAATGGTCAATGTCATCGACTTCGTATGTCACAAACCAGTGCGGGTATTTCACGAAATAACTTCACTGGAATGCCGTGAGACAAAACGAACAACCAGAATCTTAGTGATCTGAAGCGAACACTTCATAAACAAAAACAATTTCTAATACAACAAAAAATTTTAAAAAAGCAAAACAAAATTTTAAAAATAACAAAAAAATTTAAAAGGAACAAAAAGAAATAAAAAAATATGTGGGTGGGAATGTACGTGAATATGGAAGAAGATGGGATTTATTAATGTCTTTCTCCATTGATATGCACACTCCCACTCGCGCTATTTTCGACATTTGTAAACAAAATGAATTACTGCAATTGATATCAGTGTATATTTCATCCACCGTTTGACTAAGCAATCAAGAATTCGTACAAAAAAATGAATTCATCAAATGGTTCTATCACGAAGATATAGAATTTTATTTTTAGCCAACGACTCTTCGGACACTCCTTGTACTTTTTCTGCGCTTGATAATTATAAAAAAAGAAGTGCTTTTTGTAAAACTTTTGAAATAAATAGTGAAGTCGTAGAACAAACTTATTTAACGACTTTTTTATGTTCTAAATAACTACGCACTAGAGAAATCGTTCACTACAAACTCATCGGTAATTTCACTGCAAACAAGACTTTACTGATTTGTGAAGTTTATTTAGTTCTAACCATTCCCTATTTTATTGTGTATATATTTTTACGAAAAGAAAAAGAAAAAGAAATTCTAAGCATCACTTCAATTTTTTCCATAATCTTCTTCATCGTCCATCGAAGTATATTTTGTTTCAGGCAAAAGTAGTGTCAGCAAAACGACGATGAGAGCTAAACCTGCTGATGCATAAAATGTATACGGTAAATATTCATCACTAATAGATGTATCAATAATCGGTGCGACAATAGCACCGATACGACTAAATGCAATGAAAAATCCATTGGCGCTACTTCGAATTGCCGTTGGAAACAGTTCAGGTACAAATATCCATGATACAGCAATTGAACCTGATATAGCAAATTTTCCGAATTGAGCAATAAATACAGTCGCAATTGGACTATGATTCGAAATGATGGGAATAAGAATAACACAAATAATTGTTACCGATGTCACAAGAATAAATGAACCTTTACGAGCAAGTCTTGTTGATATCAGTAAAGAACCTGTGACATATCCGCCGGCTTCAACAGCAGCACCAATGAGTATTCCTAAATATGGTGAAATACTCATTGCAGCTAAGCCATAACTAATTTTGATATAAAGCATAAGTGTTGTAAAACCTAGTAAAGCAGTAATTAGTAACTTAATAACAGTTGACCGATGTGCTAGAATTTGATGAGCTTTTTGAAGAAATGTTAATTCTTTTTGATTGGATAAAATAAACGATTGATTTCGTCGAAGTTCTTGATAGACAGGATACCAGTCGGCTTCGTCGCGTTTGTTCGCAGTTGCAATTCGTCGCAGCAATGCTTCCAATCGAAAAAAATCTCTTTTAGAATACAAATATAACGGGGATTCAGGCATGAAATATAAATAAGGTATTACAAGACCAACAAAAGCTGTATTAATCCATTTCAATAATTGCCAATCTTTTGCTAAATAAGCAAATAAAGTCACAACACCTTCACCAATTGTAAATAAAACGAGTGCAAAATTTCCAGCAAAACCTGTATGAGCTGATGATGTTAATTCAAGTACTAAAATAAATATCAGACTGAATGCAGCAGCAGTAAGACCAGACGCGAATTGGTTCACCAATAAAAGAATAAATCTTAGAAGAAAACATCATCTTAGAGAGAGAGAAAATAGTGAATTTACTTTATGTTGATGGACATGGGTATCCATTGTATCATTATCTGAGTAATCAAACATATTATAAACAGAATAATAGAAACGGTTGTTATTGTTTTCTTTCGACCAAATTTATCAGCAAATGATCCAATAAAAAGTAATGCAAAACCACCGCATTGCATTAGAGTGGCTATCCAACTCTTTTTCGGTTGACTACCACAAACAAAATTAGCTTCTTCAGTAAATGTATATCCAAAGACTGATCGATCATAGGCCCATCCATTTGGACAAGCGACAAGAGTATCATTAATAGTTCCATTTAAGTATCGAACACATTCTTCCCATTTTTTGCCATCTTTTATTTTTGGTATATAAAGATTTATTAGGATTTCATGTTTTTTATTTATCGGATGATATTAATTGTCATTAGGCCATACATTATCAGGTAGTCGACATCGATGATCAATGTTAGCTGCAGCAAAAACATAATAGAAGCCAACAACTGCAGCACTCATGGAAATGAGATTGATGAAGAAATAGTGAAAGAGTTGAAACCGTCCAAGATCACCACATTTTTGTAGAATAATATCAAGTGAGATAGGTGCTGATGCTAGAAGCGATATACTTGTATTAATATCAATTGGATCGGCCTACAAAAATGTATTTAAATCAATTTCCTATGAAAAACAACAATTTGTTTTGTTTACATGTAATTCTGATTGAATAATTGGAGTGTTCAAACTGTCGATATCACCGTTTATTGTAGTCATCATGTGTTCTTCTTGGTCAAAAATAAGTTCGAAAATTTTGGTAAGGCAATATTATCTTATCATTTTCATTTGTTTTCTTTGTTCTATTCTTTTGACGCTGCTATCTATCATTTTACGTAGAACAAACGAAAGATTCGATAAGATATTTTGTGGATATTCTGTCAAGTTATATTTGACTTAACGAATTGTTTGATTAATATTCTAAATAAACTCTGCCGGCTCTTGAAATATAAGAAAACAGATCTTTCGAATTCCTGATAAAAAACTAATGTTCTTCTTTTTCTTTTCTATTGGGAAATGTAAACTACAATGGAATAAGTAAAAACATAGTAGATTATCTATGCGTGATGCTATAAGCTTCTTTTATTCAGTATTAAATAATTGATGTATCCGCAGCCATTGTACACAATCCGTTAGCATGTGCGATATGAAGGTCATAATTTATTTTATTTCTTGATTACAAAGTAGATTCTAATTCCACTATTAAAATTATTTCAGCCATTGCAAAATGTGAAGATATGTTTAATTTTTATTGTAAAGAATTTCATATATAAAGCACACAAAACAAAAAAATGCTGGTGTATGGGAATGGGAGGTAATTTTTGAATTAATTTGTCTACTCTACCAAAAGATTTCAATTAAAACATCTGAATAAAACAAACTATCAGTATCATTCTTTTAGTGCAATGCATGAATTGGGTTTCTTGTCTACGAAAATGTTAAAGAGAAGTTTTCACTTAAATGATACTTTTTAAATCATTGCCTCGTTCCAGTTAGAACGTCAAATTGAACAAGAATGAAAAAAAATATAGTCACCTACTTCTCTGATTAGATAATAAATCTATACTGATATTCGGTGAATCAGACATTAGATTCTTACAATAAACGGGATGTAGGGTGTGGATGTGTGCATAGCTTTTCAGAACACCCACACCGTAATACCTGAAATTTGGTTATTGTGTAGTTTAACGCGGAAATCTCCGTAAATATCATTGGAATTCATCATTTTTTATTCCGAAATTTATGAGCCTTACGTATTCGCCTGTATTTGAAGAATATTTTTTAAAACAGAACTGAAAAGAATTTATTCTTACAGTCTGCACTTTGCCAAAGTTGTAGCGATTCTATATTAGATAAGATACAACAAAGTGACATGTCTACCATTCTGAATTCATCATTGTAACACTTTCTTTTCAATTTACTTGACAGATGGATTATGATAAGAACCGTTTTAAGATGATCCATCTAATAAAAAAAATAATCCAATTTTGTTGATGATTGAGCTTCGCTCTAGACGATGTAGAGATTACATTCATTTGAACAACATGTGAAAATTTGTCTTCGAATTATCTTAAGCAGTCTTAAAATCTACGCATAAAATTGATCAAAAATAAGAATGCAGCATTTTTTACCGAAACTAATCAGCATTTGATGTTAATCGCTATTAAAATTCTTCATTTACAAAAGTAACTTTATGACAGTATAATGCCATAAAAATGAGAAATTCATCTACAAGGTATTTTTCTTTTATGATAGAACTTTAAATCTTTCTTTTCATCAAGCTTATAGGACACAATAACGTCAATGACAAATTAAAAACATCATCATTGCTACTGTAGTGAATCCTAATTAATAATAGCATGGTCTTAGAATGAATTCCTGCCAATGGGATAGAGAACCGTATACATCATAAGATTAAATAATTCGATCGAAGATGTTCACTTCTGTAGTCTGTTGATACAAATTGGATAGTCGTATTGTTGTTGTCTTTAAAATTATTGTTTTTGGTTCTTGTCGTTGGAAACGACGAAATCTATTTTGCTGTTCTTGTCGCTGACAGAGTAGGTTCAACGTCTGCTCGTCGTCGACTCGAGAAGAATAATAAAGGTTTTAATTCTTTCCGAAATACTTGACTCGTAAGTGTAAACATGTAAAACGACATCGTCGCATTGCTTAAAATGATAAGAGTGGCAACTGTACCAAGAAAATTTTCTATTTCAATACGTTGTGAACTTTTCATTTGATTAATGGTAAATTGCAAATAAATTCTCTGAACAGAAAACGGTAACGATAAAAAGGTGACGCACAAAACTTGAACAATAAGAAGTATAGTAAGTTGACGATTTTTTGAGCTCGATTGACGATGAATCTGTCGATGACGTACATGTCGAATAGTCATCCAACCGAGTATAAACATGAATATTGGCGGAAGAAGACTATAAGAAATCAGTAGATTAAAATTATTGAATGTATTACAAAATGGTGTTGCTGGAGCACAAGTGGTACCGCTGGGATTTCCGTTAAAACAAACGAACATTTCAGCCCAAACAAGACATACAATAACAACGATACCACAAATGACTCGTCGAGAGACTTTAGTTTGACTAAATGAACGCATTCGAACACTCGATGAACTTGATGCAAATCGATCAGCACATGCTGCTACTACAAACCATGTTGATGCCGATAGAGGCATGTAGGTAAAAAATGTTCGAGTTTTGCAATAGACAGCCGATTGAGATGGTGTTGTATAGATATTAAAAGTGATTAATACACGTGAAATAAAAGCACAATAGAGTCCTATTAAATTAGCAATGCTCGTTGCAAAAAAGTAGAGTGAACACGAATTATCTCGAAGCCAACGACGTGTAAAAACAAAGCAATTAAGAACATTACCTATTGTACCGGTGACGAGCAGTACTAATGATACGTAACGAATGAGTTGATTTTGAATAATCGAAAGAGTTGATATGGAATTTTCATGTATTACATAAGCAATCTTTATGAGAGATAGACTTTCACTGATTATGATTCACTCATCATTCATTAGAAAATCGAGTTAAGACAAGACTAATGACTCATATGTCTGAAAACTGTATGAAAGAACTAGCTACTAGAAATGAGTCTATGTTTATTTCGGTTTCGACCACGACTTTCCACTATTCAAATGAATAGACTTTTGCTCGTCCCCATAGAGTCCTAACAAGGGTACGTCTCAAAGTGTCCAATTGCTTTTGTGATCGACACTATACTGATATGAGATATCGACTTTCACTACATTCTGTAGTACAAAAGTTGTGATCAATGTCAGTTCAACATAAAAATCAAGTTTATACATTTGACTTAAATTTTTTTGCAAGCAATGTACTCAAGATACTAGGTTATGGTGAGATATTTTTCTCATTTTGGGATCTCTCACTCTAAAATGTGAATACTAGCAGCTTCTTTGACAAAGAACAACGCAATAATTCTTCTCATAAAATCAATAAAATTTTGATAATAAACTATGTAATGTCATTGAGAGCTTTATTTGTACAAAGTTTCAAGTAAAAACTACACTCTCAGTTATCCTTTTGATCTTAAGAAAAACACAGCAAACGCTGAGACCAACGAAAGCCACTTGCTTTGACATTGCTCGACATAGCATTTCACCAGAGTAAAGTTTCGAAGAAAAAGCAATTGGATATTTGAGAAACATTTTCCTGGCAAGATGTGACTCATTTACTCATTAATTCGATCCATACTCTGAATAGATGCAGTGGATATTTTAGAGAAAGTAAAGTCAAACAGCTTTGCTGATGCAATAATTAAATGATCTCTGTCTGTAAAGTTGACATAGTAACTTTTTTTTCAAAAAGTATTAGTGCGCTAAGTACAGTCGTAGTCGATAGATACTAAAGGACTTCTCTGAATCTTTAAATTATATACGCGAAAGAAAACGCATGAAAGGAGAAAATAGTCTTTTTCTATTATCTCGATTCTAGAAGAAACAAAAAAAATTGTAAGCCATGCTACCTTCTCTGTTATATGAGATGACAGTATATACTTTTTTCTTAAGGCAGAACTTTCATTCTAGCAAAGTAATCAACAGAAGTGTTGATCAAAACATTAGCTAAATATATTAACGTTGAAAACAAGTACATGCCATTATCTTTAGAAATCTGGTAAGCCTAAGTGGCTTCCTTCTTTTTTTCCTTGTAGCTATAGAGACGAGCTTTGGTAGACAATTTAAATAATCCAATTAATTAAAATAAGAAGAAATGACTGTTGTAGAAAAAAGGTATCATATTCAATAGAAATATTTTCACTCAGAAGATTTCTATCAAAATCTTTGCAAGCGTAACAACAATGGATAGAGATAATGATAGGGCAGATATGAATGGAAACTAGATGGTATTCGAGTTTCCCTTATATACGAAATGCGATGCGAAGCAGGAATCTCAATCTCCTTCAAATAATCTTCAATTCAGAGAAATGTTGAATACTTTTTATGTAGCCATAATGGTATTTATCACTCAGAAAACTCTATTCTTACTAAGTGATTCATTCTTAAAGATCAGTTTCGATTGAACAATTAATTATCTCAATGATTCAAGATCTAAGATCAGCTGTAAATGAATAGATTATAGTGGCTAACATATGTTGATGACGTCTTTTTAATTATCTCGCAACAAATTTCTTTCACTTTCGTCACTTTGGAACCACATTTGGGAGTGAACGAAACTTCGGATTGAAGATTCGAAAACAGGGGTAAGAAGTTCGATCATGATAGTTCTATCTCACGTTTTAACCACTTTTCTATGATTATCCGTTTTCGAGATCATTAAGACAAAAAATGAAGAAAAATATGCGTATTTCTAGTTAAAAGGAAAAAAAACTCGCGACAGACTACAGAAATCCTTCTGCTTCGCATCGCATTAAAAAGTCGTGACGAACTACAGAAATGCTTCTGATTCGCTTCGCATTAAAAAAACTCGCGACAGACTACAGAAATGCTTCTGCCTCGCATCGCATTAAAACAGGAGTTTTTAATAAATTCAAAATTTTAGACTTTGTTCGTCATTATCGAGGTAATTTGTGACTGGAACAGTGATGCACGGTAATCATTGGAAGACAAGGAAAGCGTAATCAAATAGACTGTGGCTGGTCTGAACTCCAATGTTCACACTCACGCCCTTAAATTGGATGATTGGTCAATAGAAATGATTGATAAAACACACAAAGAGCTAATCGAAGAAAAACATGATGCATTGCGAGTTACAAGTACAGAATACGATTTGAATCTAAACTCAAAGATTCAACTAATTCGAACAGGACTGTAGTTATGTGTAGTCATTGAATTTTAATTGCTTTGATATTTCTATTTTTTTCTTTCATTAAAAAATTCACTTAATCATGACGACGAACTTTGTTTAACTTCAAACTATTGAACAACTTTCATCCTTAGTTCTTCGTGTACTTGCTTGTAATCCGAGTTCGCTGACATTGTAAGGTACAAATACATATCTGATTGGTAAAGGATGCAGGTATATAACTTTCAAATAAAAACAATTGTGTAAAAAAAGAGGAATTTTCCTTAAATTCTTAGTCGACTCTTACTTTATGCTGACCAAGGTGCTGCGGTTTTATTGATGAACTTAAAGATGCTATGAAGAAAAATAATATTGGCTTATAAGAGATTCTCATTACACGTTGGCATCCCGATCAGAGATGGGACCGGTTCGGTTTCAAACCGAACCGCACCGAACCGAAATCGGTTCGGTTCGAAATTTCAAAAAAAATTTGGTCGGTTCGGTTCCAAATAGTGGGAACCGATTTTTTCTAAATATATATTCTAATATATTTGTAAACCTATTCACTTAAAGTGAATGAAGAAAGTGTAGCACATATTCATGGCTTAACTGTTTCATAAGTTTTCAGAGACGAGTGATAGTTTCCTTCATCATTCAGAATATACCTTTGCAGACAAACTTAGTAGCAAGCGCTCATATCTGAACAAATATTAATCGATTATTAATTTTCATTATTCTTTAACTGACTAATGAAACCTCGCTCTTGTTTGAACTTCAAAGTTATCTTTAAAGTATAACAATAAAGTTAGAAAAAAGAATCTAATTAATATTTCAAAATAGATAATTTTCCTGAGAGTTTTAAACCTTTCAAGTTTAGTCATTCAAAGTGGTTATTACTTTTTAAACGGTAAGAAAAGAAATCAAAGGATGGGTGGCGTTAAGAGCCAAAATCGGCAAGCTGAAGCAATAGGGATTTTCTCTACCAAAATTATCAAAAACGATGCCACAAATTGTTTTATAGCAAAATCT
>OENM01001477.1:0-33682 GCA_900239745.1 Rotaria magnacalcarata | reverse complement strand
CCCCCCCCCCCCCGTTTCCGCCGTCCCTGCTGAACTTCGATCTAAAGTCGAAGAGAAACTTTTATTCTGGTTACAAACACGACAGGTTGGTCCTGCGACATTAGCTGTGATACGACCACGAATTGATGGAACAGTAAAACAATAATGAAAGAACTTACGAACCTTGTTTCTGACAAATCTTGAAAGTATGGGTGCATCAAGGTAGCACCCACACTCCACCCTCAGATAGTTTGCTGTTTTTTTTTTCATTTATTTTCCCAAATAAAAGCATTACACCATACATTTGCAAATTAAAAAGTCAACACAAATCTACATAAAAAATGTAAAACGTGATAATCACCCAAAATAGGTCTGGATTTTGTTTTTAAATGTCGATCTTCTTAATTCTAACTAATTGTTATTAAAAATACACTGACTCTATCTTGTTTCGAGCTAAAGTTTTTCTAGGAACAAATGCCTGAACAAGACTAGAAAGAATAAAAATATTTTAATTCAGATTCTGAACAAAAAGTCGAATTTTTTTAAAATTACTAATAATATTGTCAACCAGCTGCCAGATATTTCCATACAATTATTGATACCATGTCTATTAGAGAAAATCAACGTGTCCAAAATAGTCCATTAGTCAAAATTCACATACGACACTGATCTAACATATTCGAATTATTTAAATCGTTTGCCATTATTCATTCAGATATATATCCATCGATTTAATAATCTAAAGTTTTGTCGAAGAAATATGTCGCCGATCTAGAAGACACACACATAGATCGGTGTATGTATACTGTTAAAACTCGTCGGTATTGAATGCATTTAAAACAAAAAGCCGGCACTGGTTTTATTTTAATCTTTCAAGGCCATTGTGCTTTTGTTTTATTAAAAGCTATCCGAGATAAATTTATGTTTGTGCTATCTAAGAAAAGCTAACAAACACTTATCCCCGAAGTGCAAGAAAAAGAAGGAACAACAAAACAAAAAAAATGAAAGCGAGTTAATAACAAATCAAAGAGAAAAAAAGAGGAGCGAAGATTGAATGACACGAGCGAGAGCCACCGGCATAAGTGTTCACATATGACTAGACGAACACATTCTCTTGGACACAAGACTCTCTTTTATTGGTATGCTTTTCTCTCGCCATGACCATAGATAAAATATCAAGCTGGTACGATTCGATCCAAATCAGCATGTGTTAATATTTTTGAATGCTTATGACGAAATGCTGGCTTAATTAATGATTTAGCATCCATACGCACTTGAATAAATAAACAAAGAAATAAAATTTTCATTCAACAAAAATCTGTTGATGTTTTTTTTTTCATATACCCGCATCAATGTTTGAGAACTCTTTCGTGGCTAGATGTTGTGAAATACGTTTAGCAAGTGTTTTAAATAATTCCTGAGAAAAGAAAAATTCAATACTATTTTTCTTGGAGATAAATCAATATTAGCATACTTTAGATGAAAATCGATTTGCTTGATAAAATGGATTGAGTACGTCAACAACAACTTCGGATATTGTTTTGATATTCACAGGAAGCTGAAAACATAGACAGACAAATAAATTGATTTTCACGAAATATATATTTTAAAATTTACTTTGCTATCTCGAGATTTTTTCGTTGATGATTTTCGACTACCACTCGACGATGAAGTCGATAATAATCGTTTGTTTTGCAGCGATGATGATGATAACTTTTTGCTTGTTGATTTTCCATTAGCTGTTAACGAAATACTACGTTTTTTCGACGATGAATGTTTATGTTCTTCCTTGGAATTGGATGTACCGGGTGGTAATGGTAATGATTTACGATTGTTTGTTTTAGGTAAATCTTTAACTTTTTTATCTTCATCGGAATTATTATTGAACAATGATCGGATACGTTCATCTAAACTTGTTTGACGCTGACGATTAACATTAAGAATCTGTTGTTCTTGATCGTTAAGAAACGATGGCGACGATGAACCTTGCGGTGGAATTGGTTCTTCATTTGGTGATTGAATTGTTAAGTGATTCGATGGTTGTTCATTGAGTTTTTGATGTAAAAAATTCGACATCGATTCAAGACAAGTTTTTAATGTACCACGAGCTTGTTTAGCTTTGACATCCGACGGATTCGGTGGAACAGGTAGAGAATTCCGACGATGACGATGATTTGTTGATTGAATTTTCGAATTCGTTGTTAATGTTGATAGTGAATGATCGAATAATTTTGCTTTTTTCTTGTCCTTTGGAATTTCACCATTTGGCCGTTTTAATGGTGGTGTTTTATTTGATTTATCATTATTATTGTTTTTAATTTTTGGTGATGAAATTTTATTTGTTGATGACGAAGTCCTCGATGAGGATGACGATGAATTACTTGATGAACTTGATGATGATGATGACGACGAAGAGGAAGAGGAAGACGACGATGATGATAATGATCGTCTTCGATTCGGTGATTTATTTTCCGTGTTTATCGGTGATAATGATGGTAGATTAGATTTGTCATGTTGTTCATCTGTATGTCCGTTTTGTTTAAGAATTTTTGTTTCGGGTTCGTTTGAAATAGAATTTAATTCAGTTTCGGAAAGTTTACGTTTTGAAGATGTAGGCGAGGATGACAAGTCTGTATTAGAATGTGTTGGCATAGAATCAATTATATACAAACTAGCATTAGTTTTTGTCGCTTTAGTAATTTCATTACACTAAACACAAAAAGTGTCATTAGGAAATTTCTTATGGAAAGCTGTTTTTCTTTTTTCTTGTTACTTTGGACATATATTTCATTTTATACATGGGTTCACTTTTTGTTGCTTGAAATACTTGATGTTCAAGCCAAATAGCTTTATCCAGACATGTTGCTTCACTAGAAGAAAAATTTAGAATTAATAAATAGTAAACTTTCGTTCTCAATAGAAGATCCTGCAATGTCTTTTTTTAATAATTACAGTGCAATTCGCTGTGGTTCATCATTAGCAAAATGTGTTTCAATATTTTCAACTAATACTTCTTTTAATTTCCGACAAACATGTTCACGTAATTGAACGGTAACATTAGGAATTTTTCGATTGCTTGGATCAATTAATGGGCAATTAGTACTGACTGCTACCCAAGCTTTTGGTTTTATTTCCACTGTCTATAGAAGAAGCAAAAGTATGCATGATCTTGATAAGATTGTCTAATTTTTACCGCTGCGCGTCGTTTAAGTTCATTTTGTACGAGTTTTGTAGCTAATTTAGCTGATTCAGTTTCATCCTCTCGTCGATAACTATCATCAATCTCACGATATTCCCGTTCATCACGTCGATTTCCTGTTCGACCACCTTCATACTGTTCTTCACTGCCTTCATCACGATACATGATACGATTTGTTGAACGTCGATTGATTGTTTCATCGAATTTTTTTTTCTAAAAATAATTTTTTTTTCCTAACAAAAACTCAACGGTTAAAATTTACCTTTAAATTTTGTAAATTAGCTGAAACAAGTTCACGTTGCGTACATACATCACACATTTTTTCACAAGGTTTCATCGACATATCACCGAAGTAATTACAAATCACCAAATGTCGACATCTGTGTAAAGAAAATAAACTAAAATTCATTTTCCCCATTGCACATACTTTGCTTCTTCACAATATTGAACAAGAGAATTAAAACCACTAAGCATCGACGTTTTTTGCTCATCAGCAATTTTCTAGGAATTCAAAATTAGTTTGAAAAGTCTTGGTTTCAATTTTCTGCAGAAAAATACTTTATCATTTATTTCCTGATTAATTAGAAATAATTGTGTATCTCGTTCGCGTGCCGAATAGTACATTCGACAATGAGATCGTTTTCCATCACGTCCAGCTCGGCCAGATTCTTGATAATAGCCAGATATGGATTTTGCCAAATCCCAATGAACAACAAATCTAAACAAATTTTACTTATTCTTTATTTGCTTATGATTTAACTCACGGGATGACTCGAAAACTTACCGAACATCACCCTTATCAATACCCATTCCAAAACTAATAGTAGCACAAATAATACTGATAGAGCCTGTCATCCAATCATCTTGAATTTGTTTTCGTTTTTCATTTGTTAAACCAGCATGATATGCTTTCACCGAACCACATTGACCCGTTTGAGTTAGTTTGTTAGCTAACTCCGAACATGAATCACGTGTTCGACAATAAATTATTCCACTATTTGATTGCGTCTATTATATACAAAATTAAAATTCTAAATCATCAATGGAATTAATAATTTTTTACGTCAGTCATTTTTTTAATTTCATCAATGAATTGACATAAATCGATAAAAGGATCGTCAACTAATTCTTTGAATTGAACATCATAAAAAAGATTCGGACGAAATACGGATGATTTAAATTCAATTACTGGCCGTCGCAAATGTAATGAACTAAATATAAAAATGGATCGTAATCGACAAAAGTAAAACATGTTTTTCGCGAACAAACCTGTATATGTCATCAATTACTTTTTGTGATGCTGTAGCTGTTACAGCAATACACGGAACTTTACTTAGTTCATCATGTAATGTACCTAATTTTAAATAATCAGGTCGATAATCATGACCCCATTGACTCACACAATGTGCTACGAAAGAAAATTACGTTTCATTGAATGTAAATACGAGACTTATGATTTTCTATTACCTTCGTCAATGATGAGATAATTAACTAATTTACGTTGATGAACTTTTTTGATTATCGATAAAAAACCTATGAGAAAATAAAAGGTTATGAAAGAATTTCGATTGTTTGAATATTTTTACTTTGAGTAGCAGCAAGTTCTGGTGTTATATACAATAGACGAGTCGTTGGTTGCCGTTGCATAAGATCTCCAAGTACGATTTTCTTTTCTTGTTGACTCAATGTTGAATTAAGTGTACGTGCAACGATTTGTTTATCATTTAGAGCTGTGACTTGATCTTGTATTAGCGCAAGTAATGGAGATATAACAAGTGAAAGACCATCTTCTTTGTAGACCGCAGGGAATTGATAGCACAATGATCTATTTCATAGTAATGTTCGAATTTTAAAAGATTTTCTCAAACAAAACGATAGTTTTCTAATTTTTTGATTGATATTTTACTTCAGAAAAAGACTTTTCTCATACTCTATGAAGTGCATATCCAATGTTTCAACGAGAATTTCTACTACTATATAAATATAACGTACTTTCCAGCGCCAGTCGGAAACGATATGAACACATCACTATTTCCTAGAACGAAAAAAGCAAATATAGTAGTTTCAAAACGATGGAAAACAAAATCTAGAAACCATTTATAATTGATAAAATGGCTTTTTCTTGAATATCAGATCGGAATTTATCGAAGCCAAACTTTTTTAAACATTGTTTCACTTTTGTTTCTGTCGCCATTCACTATTCATCTCATATTTTATCAAAATCTAGAAACATAAAAGTAAAAGCTTCTAAAATAGAGTAACGATCAAACTCGAGAACACGTAATTACACACTAATCTATCGTAGGATGCAATATCTTCTATTCGTTAAATTATTCTTTATTGAATACTTTTTTAAAAGCCCAAAAGATAGATGTTAAATAGTCAATGAAAACATAATTCACTAAATACATATAGGATAGATTTTCTTTTCGACTGCGTAGCTAGTTTTGTTTTTGTTGTTTTTCATTCAAATCTAAACGGTCACCGATTCAATCGAATCAAAAACGTACAAAACAAATAGCACCATCTATTAAAAAACATGAATCATATATATATATATATATCGACTTCATGTTATATCACATACAATTGGTGGAAATAAGTTACTGTTGATGATCAGTTATTTGTGAAGAAGAAAGAAAGATGGCATGATAGTTTTGTGTATTTCAACTTACAGTAAAATATCAAGGCTATCAGAATCATAATGAATATAGAAATTGCGTCTTGTATTTAATAGGCAAACGTGCAATTTTCATAATGTTTCGCATACGAAAAAAACTGACTTGCCAAATATCGTGTCGGACACCACTTTCGATAATGTTTTCGAGCAAACAAGAAGCGTCAAGCAACAAAAAAATTAGTTCTACTATTGAGTTTTTCTGTTGAGGCGTTGCTCAATTAAATTGTCATCACTGAGCTATGTGATTCTTTCAGCTTCAATCATACTACGACACCTTTCTGTTCTGTATTCATTGCAAGAATAAACCACCAATAGAGTATTGTTGATAGAAATATTTACATAAATAATTCTTGTATTACAATTGTAACAAATTCAAATCGATACTTAAAACTCTCTTACTTATTGATTACAGCTGTCAGCTATCTAACCAATGAAAAATTCAGATCATTCTTAATGAGTCATCTCTATGATGATGTCAGAGACAAGACGAATCGATTATACTCAAACATAAATTAAATTATGTGCTCATCAAAAATATGAAAAGAAAAAGTTATTTTTTCTTTGCACTGTAAGAACAAGAACTGACATATGTCTATAGAACCCATACGAACAAAATCAATTTATCCAATAAATCAAGATATCATGGTTCTTAGTAGTTCAGATGAACACGACTTAATATCCTCAACAATGAATGAAGATAGTCATGCACCTTTATCAGAAACAGTCACTACATTAGCGAGCAAAGTTTATAAAGAATTAGAGCGTATTATTAAAAATTTCGGCGAAAATAGTGTTAAAGATTTAATGCCAGTTATGATATCAACATTAGGTATAGACAAGCTGTTGTTTTTTTTTGTCTCTCTTCATACATGAAATTTTCTTTCTCTTAGAATCACTGGATGGTGCATTACATGAACGTGAAGTAAATAAATTTGAAATTGAATCATTAAAAGAGCAAACCGAACAGTTGTATCAACAATATGAACGTGAAAAAAGTTTTCATAAAGAATATCAACAGGTATTGTTTATTTTTGTTGATGAAATTGATTGATTCATGTTTTATTTTTAAGCGTTATCTGCAAATTGAAGATCATCTGGAAGAAATCAAACGCGAAAATGACGAAAAATTGCGAAGTCTTGACTCGATTGTAAAAATTTTCGAAATAAAAGCACGTAACGCATCTGATCATGTTGGAAGATTAGAAGACAAAGAAAATGAAATGAAACAAGAATATAAACGTTTACATGATCGATATTGTGAAGTAAAATAAAATTTTTATTTTCTTCTTATAGTATCAATATTTTTATTTCTAGTTATTTAAAGTTCATTGTGATTATATGGAACGAACAAAAATTTTATATGGAACTGATCGATTAGATCAATTGACTACTCTTACACATACCAGTTCTCAATCTCGGTTAGTTGAAATTAGAGCGCGGAAACTTTTCATCTGTTTTTTCTCGAAATTCTTCGTTGTCCCCAATTGAAATCTTGTATGTAAAACTCTATTTCGATAGTGGAAATCTTCAATTATCATCCACAAGCCAATCATTGGCTGACAAACAAACTGATAAAATGCCTCCAACTAATCCAGATACGACTTCACAGTAAGTTTAATATATATATATATTTTTTTCATTCTCGAAAGCAATCTTTTCATATATTTAAGATGCTCGCAGGAACAGGAAGTTGATTTTCGACCTGAAATCGATGTTGTCGATGTTAAACATACTCAAACAGAATGCATGGCAAGTAATGATGCAGCCGTAAATACCGGTAAGTTTTAAAGTCTAAAAAGAAAGGTTTTTCATAATCATTTTTCGGACAAGAATCTTTCGATATAAAATTATTTAATAATCAACTACTTTTCAGCTAAATTGGCAAAACTTACACAGATGGATGAAGTATGTCCAAGGGAATTCTCATCAGGTGCGATAGCTAGTGTAAATTTGATGTTGTCTATTTATTCACGTATTGTTGAGTGGCGGGGAAAATAACAAAGGAATTTTTTTTAATTTTATCATCTAGAGCATGATAATACTTATCTTGAAAAATATAAACGCGGTAAGCCAAGTTCATAGTTAAGAAGCATGTACTTACAAAATACCTCATGCTTTTTAACTAAATATTGCATGAGAAATTTAAAAAGAAAAAAAAACAACCCCGAGCATCTAATTTCCGTATTTTACTAAACAGAGATTTGTCGATGCTTTGCTTTTGTCTTGTACTTATTGTATGTAATGTATGTCTGTGTTGCATGATTATTAGGGATATTCACGAAATTGCGAAATCTCAATTTGTTATCGCAACCATTCGATGAACAGCAATTCTTTGTAACCGAAGATGAATTTGAACATTCAAATAATATTACAGGTGATCTAGATTGTATGCGAACGAGCTCCTTTTCGTAGAAATAAATTGTCCATAACAAAAATATATTGAATATTTTTGTTCATTAGACATTACGATCAGTGACGATGATGATGATGATATATCTGTAGATGAGTCGTAAGTTGAGGAAAAATTGATATCAAATGAATATGAGCTTTCAATTTTTTATTATAGTAAAAATTTGGAAGCATTTGACAAAGAAACAAGAAATGATAATATTGATATATCGGATGTTGACGCATCGGCGGATTTATTCGGTAAGTTAAGAAAATATTTTTTCGAATTATCAATCGGCAAAGTTTTTCTTCTTGTATAGTTCGACAAAGTTTTTATGGTGAGAATCTTTGTTATAGAATAGGACATCGTATTAAATATATAAAAATATTTTCTCATAATTTAGGCATGACAAAAGAAGTATCGAATTTAATTAAAGAAAATAATGAACTTTTGGAAACAAAGTATTTTAAAAAGATAAAATGAATAAGACTAAATACTTTTCTATTATTATTAGAAATGCATTAAATGTACTTAAAGATGATTTACTAGTAAAAATTGAAGAATTATCCAAGTAAGTAAAAGAGATGAGTCAGAGCAAAACAAAAATCTGCTTTTAATATAATATAGTGATTTGGAAATCGCTCGCGAAGAAGCGGAATCACTGCAAACAGTTCGAAGTCGATTACAATCAAGGTTCGGAGAAATCGTTTCCTATTAAAATGAAGCATAAATTTGATTTCTAACAATTAGAGTTAATGATGTCGAAGAAGAGCTGCGAAAAATACGAGAAGAACTTGAAAAGAAAAAAGAAGCAGAGGTAAGCTAATCCAAATATAGAATAGCAAACTAATTGCATGCATACATAAGATATCTTTGCCTTTTTCACTTGACTAATGCATGTTTGAATTTTATTAATTGCATTTTCTCAGGAAAATGTACCGACTGAAGATAGAAAGCGTTTTACTCGAGTCGAAATGCAACGTGTTCTTCTTGAACGTAATCAGTACAAACAACGTTTATTTGAACTCGAAGAAGCTATTCATCGGCATGATGCTTTACGTGCATCTCGACGTGAACAATTATATTCAACATCATCAATAAGTACAACTCATGATAATCTATTTGATCAAATACACAACAAAAATAAGCCGAAATTCATGAAACTGTGAGTCTCGAAAATCGATGTTGTAACTGATACTTTTTGTTTCTCACGGCAAAATTCTGTTTTGTGCTACTCCTTCTTTCTTGCTCTCATACCAAATGATTTTGCATTCTATCGATTTGTTCGGTACATTTTTCGTTTGCTTGTATAGCTAGCTACTAACACCAATGCATGATGAACTAACTGAGCACGTGGAATAATTCATTGTATATATTTTTCCTTATAGAAACCTCTATTGATAAGCAAAGGGACACAAACAGCAATACATGATCAACAAACAGCACAAGAAGATTCTTCATCTATCCCAAAGGAAAGCCCGCCTATGACTTCATCGACACCAAAAGAAATCACTCCTTTGACTTCGTCTACATCGAAATCTTTGTGGCGTGTGCTCAGTGAAGACTGGCTACCCACATCGATAGTGCCCACGAATATTTTGGGCGTGCCCGTTGTCGATATTCAGAGTGATTTGAGAGAGGGAACAACACAAATTTCTGATTTGTAAGAATAAAACCAAAAAATGAAAACTGATTTTCTTCAAAAATAAAATAATTTATTGATTATATTTTCTCTCTCGACTTTTTTAGTTTTTCGGGTTTATTTGGCACCACTGGTAAAGAGACCTCACCTAAACGTTCCATTAGTTCAACTACTACAACTAACGTATCATCATCAGCTGAGACTTCCATGAAACAGAACTCACCAAAACATCAAACAGCATCAGCAACTACTACAAGCAACAATGAAAGTAATGTTGTTCCACTGGAAAAATCTTCTGCGCCATCACGTAATGATAATTCGAACTTGACAGACGAAGCTAATCGTTTTCAAGCATATGGTTGGACTTTACCATCAAAAGATTATTTAAAATCATCTACTATTAATGGTAAAATTCAAATGAACGTTCCCGTGCCAACTTTTTGTCAACCGATATTCAGTTCAAATGATAAAACACAAGTAAACGAAACTTATATTAATTTGATTGCAATAGTCTAAAAGAATTTCTCATTCAAAGATTTGGTGTGCTGCTGGTATTGATCTTAGTGGATTATCATTAAACGTCAATGAAACATCAGTTGATCAATTAAATAAACAATTGATTGAATCCTACCATCAAATGATTGATGAACAATATCTAAAATTATCATCACTTGTTTGGATAGCTGCGCAAGTCAATGACACAGCTATGATTACAATTATTGATTCAAATAAACCCGATAAAATCATTGATACATTCACGCTGGGAAATGCAATTATTTATGCTATGGGTAGTGTTCCAGGTAGAAGGGCAGAAAATAAATGTCTTATTTCTGTTATCGAAGAGATTATTTAGGTACATCAAATACTGATTATGCACCATTGGACGATTCGAAATTGAATGAGACAACATCCACAAGTGGTAAGATTATATTTTCTATAAAAATAATCTTTTCTTTTACTATCAATTTTAGATGTAAAAATAATATCATGTACAGCAACTTCACTTTCTACGGGTGGAGGTAGTTAGTTTCAATTTTAACATTTTTCAGATAATGTATTAACTGAATATTTACGCAGGTCGTTCGAACAGTACTGAAACATCTGAATCAATCCATTATGATACATCTCATCAAAGTAAGTCTTTTGTATTGTTGAGTACTACGACTTTTGTTCTACTGTTCAGCTGTCGATGGAGTTAAGACAAAATATCCAACTGTATGGTTAGGTTCAAGCGATGGATGGTGAGTAGAAGAGGCGCGTCAGTTATTTTTATAATCGAAAGAAAGTTTAGGTTATATATTTATTCGGCTCTTGGTGATCATCGTACCATGATTGGAAAAGTTTGGCTCCGTCATGCAATTTATAGTATTGTGTAAGATAAATAAAAATGAATTTAATTGATCTTCTCTTTTTTGTTACTAATTAAAATTAGTCATGTTCGTGGTCGTGTATTTGTTTCATTGGCAAACGAAAAATTAATTGTATTTCATCGCAATACAGGTAGAATAAACTATTAGGTGAAGATTTGAATATATATATATATATATATATTTCTAGATGGTACATGGAATTTAAATAATCTTCATGTGATTACAACCGGTAAAAGTCGGGAATCGATTCGATGTACTGTTAATGTGAAAGAATCCATATGGTGTGGTGTAGCCAATCGTGTTTATATTATTGATAGTCAAACATTAGAAATTCGAGTATGTTCATTTTCAAATCGAATTTTTATTAGAAGATTTTCTAAATTTATTAGAAACAAGTTGAAGTTCATCCTCGTCCTGAACATTCCGTTCAGCATATGACTTGCTCTGGTGATGGTGTTTGGTTATCTATTCGTTTATCTAGTAGTTTAAAATTGTATCATGCACAAACCTATCAACATTTACAAGATGTTGATATTCAACCATATATCGAAAAAATGATTGGTTAGTTTTGTTTTTGAAGTTTCTTGTCTACTAATTTTGTATTTTTACAGTAACAGAAAAAACTGGACTTTATTTTGTTCATATTACTGCACTGGCAATTGTCTGTCGACGATTATGGGTCGGTACTGGTACCGGTATTATTATTTCAGTTCCACTGATTGACAGTAAGTAATATTTGTTATTGTTTACAGTTTTCCTAAAAAAGATCTTCATATAAAGAAATTCTCTTAGTATTTCCCTGCAGTCAACTACGAGTATTCTATTTGTAGGTATTACAACAACTTCTAGTTCAACATCAATAAGGCCTGGTTCGATTGTTCGTGTGCACGATCAGATATCACCTTCAAACTATATTCCATATTGCAGCATGAATAATGCTCAATTATCATTTCATGGATATAAAGATGCTGTGAAATTTTTCGTAGCTGTGCCTGCTCTTCAAGAAGAAACGATTTCTGAATCGTCGACAGATATATCATCGTTTGGTGATATTTTTGTTGTCAGCGGTGGAGATGGTTATATCGATTTTCGTGTTGGAAATACATCAGCAACAGACAACAATAGACATGTATCATATCTTACTATTTGGCATTCGGGTTCCGCTTAAATAAAATATATAATCGTTTTCTTTTTCTCGTGCACTTTCATTGTTAACAGTAATGTAATGTGAACTTGTTTAAATTCTTTATAATTACGAATTATGATTAGCTCTCGCTGTCGTTTTCCTTCTACATAGTATTGTTTATTCTTGTTGTTTCATTGTTTTTATAGTTATTTAGTTGGTTCGAAGGGATCTAATTATCTATTATTTTGGATGTTTTATGAGAAGAAAAAAATATATTTTTTTCTGTTCTTTGACTACATTTAAATCAAATGCTCCACGAGTATAGCTGTAGTATGCGAGCGAAAGAAATTTAGTCATAGTATGTGGGAGACAATCATGCATGAATGAACAAGGCCTATAATTATCTTTTTTATACCAGTAAGGAAAAATACAAAGTATTAACGTATATAAACACAGTCATGCGTTTTTACGACCATTAAGCTTTTTGTATCGTCGTCAACAGAGCAATGCCTAAAGGTACCCTTGAAGTAATAATTGTCGAAGGACGCCGTTTCAAAGATAAGGATACTGTTGGACAGAGTGATCCTTTTATCGAACTTTACTTACATAAGAAGTATAAACAACGTACAACAACTATACCGAATACCGACGATCCAGTATGGAACGAACGATTTACATTCAACATAAATGAAGATGAGGATACCATTCATTTCGATGTCTATGATGAGGATGCGGGTGACAAGGACTCGATTGGCAGTGGGAAAGTAAAATTGAAAAATGTTTTTGATGATGGAAAATTTGACGAATGGGTTAAATTACCTGCTCATCTTGGCGTATCTGTTCACGGTGAAATTCATATTATTATGAATTTTCAGGTTAGTTTTCGATTATTCATCATCTCTAATATCTCACATTTTCTACATTTATTTTAGCCCGCATAAATATCAAAAGCTGCTTAAATCTACCATCCAAAGGCTGCCTACTAATTTGTTCTTAGCCAATTCGTATATTTTTTTCAATAAAATAAAAATACATGATTTGAAAAGATTTTTTTCTCAAATATATCCTAATATTTCAGCGTCTGCGTATTGAGCAGCATCACTTAGACTACGTTGCGATGTAACCAATAGTCGATAACTACTAAAAGAAATTGTATTTGAAAAAGTTTGTTGTAGTATATATGCAGAACGAGCAGGAGCAGTTACAGGATTAATCCCTGTTGGACCACTGTATATTTCGAGTGTGACAGTAATTGGATCACGAGTTAGAAAGTCATTTGCAGTAGCAAAAAGAAGACCCTTCGCAACAGAAGCACTGCTTATCGCTGGTGTTACATAAAACCAGTGCCGACTCCAGGGCCTAGTAGAACGGCAACTAGGCTACCTTGAACTCCAAAATTGAGATACTTCGTACTTGATAATCCATCAATAGCTTCGGGAAGTATTTCACCAGGGTTAGAATATCTACCGTTCGAAGCACCCGTAGGTCCACCAGCTGCAGTACTATATATGCCTAGGATCGGATCATCTGACCGTGCTATTACGACAACAGCTGGTAAAGTCGTTGTTGTTGTTGATGTTATCGTAGCTAGAATTTGATCAAATTTTAGATTACATCTCAAGATAGATTAACTTTAAATATACAAAGAAATGAACTTATATCATACTTGTAGTTGTGGTGCTTGTACTTGTTGTCGTAGTTGTCGTTGTGGTTGATGTCGTTGATGTCGTAGGTTTGATCAGCGCGATAATTAATGCGGCGATACCAGCAGCGATTAAAAGTACAGCAAGTAAAGAAAACAAGATACAGAGTGGTGTGCATGAGCAGCATTAGGCTGAACCTAAACATCTGAAAAAAATTCTGAGATAGAAATCAAATTAAAGAAACACAGATTACCTTCTTAGTTTTTTCTTCGATTTCTCTTGATTACTATCAATCGAGCTTCGTTGATGTACGAAAAAAATATTTCTTTCTTTCTAATATAAGCATTGCTAGTTAAATAAAAAATAGAACAAAATTTCGTCACTCACTGCATAATCATTTTGTATACTAAATCCAGATGAATTATGTCGATCGAATTCATTTGAATGAACTGAATCATTAGTATGTAGATGTTTCAGATATTTGTTTCGTTTATTTCGATGATGTCAAGTAACTGAGATATGTGAACTCTACATATTCAACCGTAAAGTACATAGAGAAAAAACATTGGCGTTTGTAAAAATACTAACTGAATTAAATTTTTCATTCATGCCATTCAACTTATCTCCCGTTGGGTGTACTCTAGTTTTTAATGATCGAATATTGATAGAAATGGTACGTTTCGAATTACCTTTATTGGATAATGATTGAGTACGATTTGAACGAGAAACTCTCCTAACAAGTGACGTAAATGATGCAGTCTGTCGTGAAAGATTATTTGCCATTGTTTAAAGGACGAAAATAATTTTCGAGATGATCAACTTCTGCTTTCAGTGCAATAATACAGTCTGCAATTATTGTTGTTATAACAGATCGAAAATTGAATGATACATAAAATATTCTTATTTGGACAAAATGCAACAGAGTACAATAAAAAAAAGAATGCCTGTAAAAGAAATTAAGTCGACAATTTCATGCGTCAGTTTTTCTACAAGTCATTCAAGTAAACGAATTTTTGATTGAAATAAAGCCTACTAATTATTAGACATTTCAATCTATAGATTACATTTTCTTGGTTGTCTGTTGTTTTTACGGGTGCTCATGATTACAAGACATGTTTTGTTTTTCAAAGATTCAATTAGTATTCATTACTAGAAAAATTCTTTTAATGATCAGTAGTAACTCATATATTCATTGAGTTTAATAATAAACTAGAATAAAAGCTATAAGATGGCAAAATACTATTAGTTGCATATTATACCAACATCTTTACATTTAGATACCGTTAAAAGTATTACTAAAAATAGTTGCCACACATAGTGAAAATCAAGAATACTGGAAAAGTGCAGCGATATTACCTACAAGTTACTATTATGCTATCGATATATGCATTTAAATGTTATTTGACATCTTTCTACACTGCAGCAGAGTTTTCGATTTCCTGGATGTGTTAATCAAACGAATACACTAAGAGCACTTGTATTGTTCATTAATGTGTTTTCTACATATCATTTCAGATGAAGTGGAAAGCGAAAATTGATCGAACGAAAGTTGCTCGAACGAAAATTGCGCGCGGTTAACTGGTCGAATGTGTGAGTGTGAGCGTAGTTTTTCATGTCGACTAATTTTCGTATCGGCCAATTAACTGCGCGCAATTTTCGTTCGGTCAATTTTCATTCGACCAATTTTCGTAGACCCTTAGTTCTTTCAATGTTCTCATTCAATATATAATTTCTCCTTGACATTTGATATCATTGTGATAAAAAAATATATACTGAAATCCTGAAATATCATACTCCTAAAGTAGTGTATTGTATAAACGTTTAATTTTCTCAAATTTTTTTCTGAAAACTTTCTCGCATATATTAATTGATGGATAGATTTGTCCTTTTTATTGAAAAGAGAAAAAATGTAGTCACAGAGAGAACAATTTGGATAAAAATTAATGCAACACAGTGTTTATATTTCTGTTATATCCCCTTGCAATAGTCATAATTCAATATTTGTTATCTCGTTGTACAACCGGTTTCAACCTTGCTCAAGGGTTTCATCAGGTGACTTTTAAAAAATAAAAGCCAAGCCAGTCACGACCGGGGATTACCGGCCCCAATCATATTTGTTTCGGATAATATTGTCAATGTTTCTCCAAGAAGGTATTTTTCATCGATTGAATTCAGTTTAATAAGCCAAAGTTCATGTTTTTTTTTATATCTGACAGTATAGTATTGCACATCGTATGACTATTGCTGATGCATTCAACATTTTGCAAACGAAAAATGGCATCGGGGACAATAATTAACTCGTCTTCCTCACCACTTCCGTGTATACAGCCATAATATCGCGTTACATGTGACGTACTGATTTCCATATCAAATAGAATTGCTACGCTTTCAGTAGTGTTTGAATCAGCTGCTGCATATATATGAGCCATGGACTGATTGGAAGTTGTAGAAAAGAAGCTATTATTGAAGACGAGTTGACCAATGTTATTAATCAAACCATTCAGTTCATCGCGAGACATTTTTTGACGACGATAACGTCTTAATAGCATAGAATCCTCTTCATCAAGTTTTTGTTGTTTATGTAGTTTTTTCAGTTCTCGGTAGAGATCGGTAAGAAAAAGACGAATATTGTGAAGCTGTGCATAATTTTTTAATCGAAGTGCTCTGTTTGCAATACCACATAAACCAGAATCATCCCGGTACTATTCTATTGGAGGTTTGGTAGGGTAAACATTACAAAAACATCCTGAGTCTTTAAAATGATCCATGAACAAGTAATAACACAATTCTTGGCACATGGCTGTATTCGATTGGTTGTCGGGTAACGTACGAAACAAAAGATCGAGTGACCGCAACTCTATTCTTATTCGATGAGTATTGTTATGATATCTTTCGACAATTAGATGTTTTTGTCGTCGATTGCATTGTGATGTTTGCGCAGAATAATATGAAATAGTGTCACTCTCTCCATACGTTATAACTGGAAGCTTGTTTCTTTCTACATCAAATTCATTTAACTTTCGAAGTATGATCCAGGTTCAAGCAAACGGAGTGGGAAAGCGTTCTGAACGGATGCACGTGCTTGCACATTCAGAACGCTTTTTCACGTCGTTCACGTCGACCTGACGAACTCTGAATACGCTGTCCTGATTTCATAAGTTTAGAAAATATTCAATTTTCGAGAAAGTAGAAATTAATCGATGAATTTATGAGTACACTGAAAAAAAAATAGCACCACACGGAACCAAAAACGTTTCGTCCTCAGTGCGAAACTTAAAAATGGTTTCGAACTTTGAAACGAATTCTGAACCTTTTTTAGGTTTCGTAGATTTTCCACAAAACCTTCGGAAAAGCTTCATGGACTCTTGATAATCATTTTGAGACTATCTTGGATTTTTACAAAACCTTTTTGAAGGTTTCGAATTCGTTTCAAAAATGGTTCCGTGTGGTGCTATATTTTTTTTCCAGTGCAGTGTCACATATCCAAGATTTTCAAGAAGTGCTCCCTTCTCCCACAGGTGATGCGGTGATTTGCTGTTGGAGATGTATCAGGTCATTGAGAGATGGGGTTATCGGAACTTCGCCAATAAGACATTTCGTCAAAAGTACACTCGCCAGTGGTGAAAGTTCGGAGGTATATTGGCGAACGTCCATTGTAATTTTTCGTCAATTGACAAAATTTCACCGTACTTTCGCCAACTGTCATGAGACAATATTAACATAGAATATATGTGAGTCTGATTCACAATACCATTGGCGAAATTCTATGAGAGTTGTTGACGGATGTACAATGAACTTTCGCCAATTGGCGATACTCTAGGGGGTCTTTTAGTGGAAGTCTTATTGGCCAAGTTCCGGAATCCCATTGTGACACGGTAGGTCTTACCGCAAAGTAACTTGGACAAAGTGGATTTGCCAACGCCTATTGTTCCAAGCTCGTTGAATAGGATTTTGAAAAGCCTATAATCATATATTAAGAAGGTCTGTAAATATATCTCTGTCTCCATTACTTAAGTGGAAGGCAATACAAAGCTATATAATCTAGAGAAAAATCTAGTGCTTCTGGGATGAGGTTTTTAGCCAGTGAATAATTTTGTTTCTTGTGGACTCTCCATACCGAATTTGAATAAAAATAAGCCATGAAGCGATCACCATCAAGCAATGATTTCTTTTTCCAAATAAATATGTTTCTCAATTTCTTCTGTGGATATCGATGTCTCGACTAAAAAACAAAAAACTATGATGTTCAATTTTCTGTAGAAAGTGAAAAAGATCAGTGTACTGATTTTGAAAAACGTTTTTCGTAAGTCGTCGTCGTTGAATCGTTCATAGAGCTTGCTTTTAAGTTGAAACGATTTACAAAAGAATATCAATGCCTTTGCCGTCTGATTTTGCCGTTGATAATTTTCACCCAGCTCATAGTAATTTATTGCTAAAAATAGTTGGAATAAATGTTTACCTAAGCAAGATTGCGCTAACAATATGTGCTACGAACCTGCCACTGGAACAGTGTCAGATATTCTCATCATTTCTTTTGACTGTAGGGTGAAACTAAGAATATCATACATGTGACGGATTCCATCCATCACGACTCCATCACGAGTGCATGTACTCATTAATCACTCTTATCATTTAATCATTAGTTTACATTTGCTTCTCTCTTCTCTTCTTCTTCATTGTTTATATTATTCGTATCAGCATTGTTACTCTAAAAAGCATTCATTCTGAGTAAAAGGAGGAACGAACAAGTCGTTCCGTCACACATATATTTATTGCTAAGCACTAATATATTTTCCTCCTAGCTGACTCTAAATCGAAAAATACATTTGATCGCATACATAGACACCGAAAGACTGAAGTATATGTGATCTCCCTCTCAGAAACATCGGTGATAGATCTTCGATCGAATAATCGATGTGTATATTCAACTAATTACATGCTCACGTAGCAGTTCACCACATGAGCACACCGACGAAAAAACCATTTTAAAACAATCTCCTCAATCCTATCTAACACCTGCTAAAAACAAAGTTCGTAAAATTCAGCGTATTTTTTGTTTCTTCTCCTCTTATACCTTTTACTTGAGGCAATTGAAATTCTTTCTCGATGGGTTTTAGGTGAAAGATCTTGAGCAATGCACACTAAACTATAAAGTATTGTATCTTTTTGTCGCAGGTTGTAATGTTAGCGATTCAATTATTAAAAAGAGTCACAATTAGAAATTCTCAAAAAAATGGTCCCATTCCGTGTGCACGCTATTCAATCACCGATTTGTTCAGCCGAAAGATCTCTGTATAAGCAACTTCACTTAAGATAGAAAACTTACATATTTTCNCTTATCTCTTCAACAATTTGCACTGCCGATTCATGATCTTCGGCGTTCTTTCTGGCTAATTAAACATTAATTGGGGTATTTTAAAGTCTTTCTAATTAAGAGAAAAAAGGATCTCACACGGTAACAACTAAGCAAATTCTTGTCGAACATAACTGTTTCAAGCTTGAGTGTTGTAAATTCGATAGTGAGAATTTAACGCAGATAAATTCAACTGATTCGTTCTGCTGATTATCAATTCACCATTGTATTTTATACTAACAGCTGCATATATGACACTCCATAAAACACCGGAAATTCACACATTTTTCATCCTAATCTTTATTCGCCATTATCTATTCACCAGCAAACATTAGTCCAAATATATCTACTTCAATATTATATAGATCAAATGCGCTTGTACCGCGAATAACTAAGCATAATTATTAACATTTCAAAGGTAAAGTCATTCAAAGCTCCTTCTCGCATAATGACTCTTGATAAAGGTATTAAACGATCTCATTCACACTGTTTGAAATTAAAACATCTGAAAAATAACTTCTAAGTCAATATCTTCCATTGAACATATTTCAGACTCCGATTCATTGCATTTCATATAAAAGGATCGTCAAAGATCCTTCTTGTTCAATGGCGCAAATTTGTTTTTTTAAATTTCTCCTTCCTCCCAATCGATTGCTAAAGATGCTTAAAGACTTGTTCAGTCACTACATTCTATTCAATGTACTTGACAGTCCTGTTTATTCCACTTTGTCTTGAAGGATTCTCAAAGATCCTTATTGTTCAATAACACTTATTTCAGGCATTTTAGGGTCTCATTCCTCGTCATTCACCAAGAAAGCCCTTGGACGATTCTTCTATTTACAAANAAAAAATCACTAAGACTACAAAAACGTCACATACGAGGAATTGACTGAGAAGGATCTTTAAGGATCCTTTTCGACAAAAGTGAATGAATGCTTATTTCAAATACCTCAACTGGTAGGTAATGAATTAAAAAGACCTTTAAGCGTCTTTCCGCGTTGATTTCTAGGAAGGAGTCTCCGAAATGCCTGAAGTCTTCGGTGATGAACTCTGAATCGCTTCGGGTGTGGTATGGTTGAGTGGATAATTGTGAAGCGGTACGGGAGGGTTTTGGCATTGGTGAGGGTGGCTGGTAATTTAGTTTCTTGGTGGTGCGACTGCCAAGGATGAGTATATGTGGTGTTGTCAGGAAATATGCGAGAGATGTCAAGAAGATTGGAACTTCCGGAATTTTCCCGAGTGGAATCGGTCGGATTTCGTTAGTTCCGTTGCGTGTTCCGATAGTATTCCGTGTGATCACGGGTCGGTTCCGGTAATTTTTCCTAATGGTTACGGTGACGGGAATAGTGCGGAATACTCCGGTTACAATACGGTGATTTCCAAACGGAATACTGCTTCCAACTTCCTGATAGTTTTCCGGTCCGTTTCCGGTTGGAATGTCGTTGGGAATCAGTGGAAATACCGGGAAATAACACCATTGCCTGCCGTTTCTGGTGTGGGTGTGTGGGTGTGAGTGCGGGTGTGGGTGAGGATGAGGGTGTGTGTCTGCTTTTGTGTGTCAATGTGGGAGTTAGTGTGAATGTGGATAGCGGAATGGTAGTGTTGTTCTCTCGTATTCTTCACCCACATGTAACAAATGGCCAAAAGAGGATGGTAGCTTAATCGTGAAATTTAACGGATTTGCGGAATCGCGAAATCAAACGGAATCGAAGGGAATTTCTGGAATTGATAGGTAGTGGTTCCCCTAATTCCGGAATCGTATTCGAGCTGATGAACGGAATTGCAAGAATGAGACGGAGCTACAAGTAGTTCCGCAATGTTCAACATTGCGGAATGGGATGTATTCTCTGTTCCTGTAGAAAATTCTTTAACGAGTATACGGACCAATAGCATAGTCATTGATAATCATACTTCTCTTAATTCCAGTGTCAATTTATGGTCATTGGACATCGTTCATCACCAATCACTCTCGTCCTCCTTCACCTGTCCATATTCATCTAGCAGTCTTGCTGTTCGACGCATTAACGATGGCTAGTTCGATTGTCTCGGTGGCGAAGACGAGAGGTGCAGTTCTCACCCAATGACTGAACCATATCGATATCGATGTCAAACGGTTTTACCACCACAATATGTCAGTTATCAACAATTGGGCAACGGTATTAACGAATGTGATGATGGAACCGTTGAAATTTCGCATGAGATTCGCTGGGTTTTATTCAAGTGTAGCGTTCCCGATAACTTTGCTTGTTGGGTATTTCGAGGAGACGGAATTGAAGACAATAGGATAAAAAGTGTTCGCCTATCATTTCATCGTTATTGTGACACTATTTGGGATACCCTTGATGGATAAGATGAACGCGATTGTGTTCATTGGGCCTGTTTGCCTGGAATGTTTCGATGCAACACAACCGGTCAGTGCATCCGTGAAGTGGACTTGTGTGATAAAGAGTTCGACTGTTACAATGGTGAAGATGAATTGCAATGCTGGAACTCATCACGAAAATGGTCTCTCGCACAACAATGCGATCCACTTCGTGAACACTTTTGCATTACTTCACAATATGTAAAAGATCAGACCTTAAGTCGTCCCTGTATTCCATACAGCAAACTTGGTGATAGTCAAGTTGACTGTCTTGGAGGTCGCGATGAACGAAATGTCTTGTCGTGTTCCGATCATATGATGTTGGGCGACCGTTTCCTATGCGATCGCGGAAGAAAATGTCTAACTTACACTGATATTTGTAATGGAGTAGACGACTGTATCGATGGAACTGATGAATTGATCTGCTTTTGGAATCGTCAGCATTGTACACAAGGACAATTTGCCTGTGCTAATATAGAANGATGCACAAATAGTCTATGTCATCCCAAAGATGCTTGTTTGGATTAGGACTATAACAGTTCGCAGTTCAGTTCAGTTCAAACGAACTGTTTGAACAGTTCAGTTCAGTTCAGATGAACTGTTCGAACAGTTCAGCTCAGTTCAGTTCAAACGAACTGTTTTTAACAGTGCAGTTCAGTTAAGAGGAATTTCGAACAGCTCCTCTTAACTGAACTGAACTGTTCAAACAGTTCAGTTCAGTTCTTTTGAACTGAACTATTTCCGAACTGTTATAGTCCTAGTTTGGATGGATCAAACTGGTTTTGGTGTCCGAAGACCGTAGGTAAAGACATACTGTATCGTGCTAGTAAAAGTTTACGAACACCTAACTATGCTAGCCTTTGTTATGGTAATCTAACTATGCCTTTGGAGGCGACCACGAGTGTCGTGAGATTCCCTTCATTTAACAGTAGAGCAGAAAAAGTAGCGCATCCTTTCGGCTATTGTGATCGCGGTTTCTTTGTGAGTACGAATGGTGGCACACAATATCGATGCTTTTGTCCACCGAGTTTCTATGGCAATCGTTGCCAGTTCAACCGACGACGGATTACTGTCCGTGTGCGTTTCGATCGACATCATCGGCATGACCTTCCACCCATTATACATGTCTTAGTTTTGCTGCTTTTCAACAATAGCCAGATTTTCGATCATCAAACTTTTGCTGATGTCGATCTGGATTTTCCAACTAAACATCAGGTATACTTGTTGTATCCACCATCGAAACCGAACGGAATATACTCGATTCGTTTGGAAGCCTATCATTCAACCAATATTTTGGCAGTATGGAATTATCCGATAACCCCATCGGACTTTCTACCAGTTCTTCGCATAGCAAAAATCTTNCAGTCAAATGAACGATGCCATCCACTGTCTGTTCAACCTCCCAAACAATATGCCTGTATTTGCAATGATTTGAGCTGTGATACTCGTAAACCATTGATGTTTATTCATCGCAATGAGTCAAACGAATATCCCATTCTCCTTCAACTTCTGAAAATTCGAACCGACTACACGAATGTCCGACAGCAGATTCTTATAAGCGCTTCCATGAATTTTCCAATCAACAGAACGATGAACACCAATAATGCGCTATATAAACAAAATGGTCCACCAGAAGTAGGCCTCCTCTTTGCATTTCAACCAGAAAAGCGATCTGTGAAGATCATTGTTCATTTATTATTTGTTAATTGTTCACCGTCGATTCAAAACTATTCGGTGGATCTGAGTCGACAACTACGACGATGCCGACTATTGAATGGCACTGAACGTCAATTAGTCACCCATTTTCATAAATATTGTCGTGAACCCATCTGTGAAACATGCTTCATGTCGGAAAGCTATCTTTGCTACTGCAACTTGAAAGCGATAAATCGTAGCGAATGTATGCCGTATCAACAACGGAATATTGTCTGCCCTCATTGTTTAAATCAGGGCTTGTGTGTTCAAGGTGATCTCCAAAACAAGAGCGACTTTGTATGTGTCTGCCCAAAGTGTGCATCTGGCAAACTGCGTCAGTTTGCTTCAAATCGTTTTGTCATTTCTCTGGAGTTCTTGATCGAAAAAACTAATTGGGATCATCTTCACTTTATTGGACCGGTTCTATTTGTAATCTTCGGTCTGATTTTCAATGGTCTGTGTATCATGACTTTTACGAAACGAAACTCGCATCAAACTGGTACGGGATTCTATTTATTAATCAATGCCCTGACAAGTCAGTTAGTGTTGTTTTTCTTTCTTGCTCGTACTTACTATCTCTACATGATACGTCGCATGATCATCAGATCAGCAATGAACATCAGCTTGTGCAAAGCTTTACCCTTTACCATGTCCTATTTGAATTATGTCAGCTTATGGTTAATGGCCTGGGTCACACTTGAAAGAGCATTGGGTGTAATGTTTCCAACACGATTTTCTTCAATACGGAAACCAAAATCAGCGGCAATTATTATTTTATTGACCTTCGTTTTCATGCTGGCCTTAACCTACATTCATATCGATCAATATAAATTAGTGAGTCACCCAGAGAGTCTCTACTCTTGGTGTATTCAAGAAATCGAATCCAGTCAAGCGAAACTCATTCAGTACACATCAATGGCCCATCGTTTCAGTCCGTTTCTGGTGAATCTTGTGGCGGGTGTAATCATTATTTTAGCGATCGGTCGATCCAAGGCAACAACTCAACACCGTTCGATACGTTCCACTCTACTGAAGCAAGTTCAACAACGCATCGATCTGTTACTTGGTCCCATTGCGTGCTTCATTACACAGTTGCCACAGCTGATTATACTTTTTCTCGATGCTTGTGATTATAATCAAAAATCTTGGTTTGTTGATTTGACCCTTCTAGCATACTATGTTTCATTTATACCACAAATCAGCGTACTCTTCCTCTACGTAATGCCATCTACGCTTTTCGAAAACGTGCTACTGAGGGAAACAGTTGTGGGTAAACGATTCATGCAGTTGTGGTAATATCTTATCGCCAATTGTAGTTTTGGGAATTGGCGAATATCCACTAGTAATCTTTGGGTGTGGGTGTGGGTGTCATAATGAAAGATGTACACCCACCCCCACCCCCACCCCCACACCTTAGTTCGTTGCTCTTCATCGTCGACTTCTGTCTGATAAATGCGATTGATGGTCTCTGAATCATGATCTTCACATTGATAATTATGTTGACCTAATGCTAGAAACATAAAATAAACTTTCTCACGAGATCCATCTGATGTAACTTGACTTAAAATGAATTCAATTTGTTTTTTATAATCGTTTTTAGCTCTATCTCGTAATGTTTTATCAATGTGTGTACTGTTCAGCTCATAGAATACTTGCAACAATGTTGTCTCAATAGTAACTTTTTTAATATTAAATCCTGCCCAAGATTCTTTAATCTTCTCTACAAATCGTGCATCTTCAGCTGCTTCATTTAATTCATCATCTGTTTGATTTGTTATAATTGATGAATTATATCTGACATATGATTCTTGACGACTTGTTAAGCGACAAAATTCTCTATACACAACTTGAATGTTACTATTATGTTCTATCTGATTTACTTGTTCTTCAATCGAATGTTTCTTTTTGTCATCGAAATCAGCATAGGACGATAATAATTTATTGACGATATTATGGTAATATTGTGGAGATAAAGTTTTCTTTTTTAAACTATCCATCAATGGATTCAGCCTTATTTTATTTTTAATTCTCTTCAAAAGATTTTGAACAAGATCGAGAAACGATATCTCTAGATGTGAAAATTGACTTACAATATTACAAAAGTCATCTAACATCTCGGATTCTATACTGTATGGATCAAAATAATCGAAATTATCAGTAACAATTTTGAAAAATTTTCTATCGGTTTCAGTCAATTTTCCATAAAACGAATTTTCTTTCTTGATTAGTTCAGTTTGAAATACTTTAACTAATGAAATAAGTTGTGGAAAATTCGGATGCTTATTAAATTGCAGCATATCTGATTCTAATGGTGTAAGACATACGTTTGAATGATGAAAATCTATACTTGCGCATTCGAGACGAAATAATCTTCTAGCATCGAACAAAGCTATTATCTGTTCAATATCATTAATAGTGTTCGATTCTTCGAGAAATTTCTTTTCTCTAATATTATTTAAATCAGTTTCTATTCTAGTTAATAAACTATTGTTACAAGTGCCAAATTCTTCTTCTAACTTCGATAGTTCAGCTAAGAAATTCGAATCTAAATAAGAAAAAATATATTCTTCGGTACTACTAATTAAATAATTTAGTATCGATTTAAAATTTTTCAGTAGATAAATTCTTCTATGTTTATCTAATTTATCTAGAGTTTTTTCGATAGTAATTAATTCTATTTCTCGAATAAAATCAATAAATAACTTATTCGATTCAACATCTTTCAAATGATCACTTTCGATCTTTATGCTTTCGATGATTTGATTTAACTTTTGAATTTCAATATTATAACTATTCTGAATTCCTCTATAGTACCGTTCGATTTGATTTAAATTAAATCGAATATCTTTCAGATTCGTCTCAGTGATATGTTTTAGTGTTACAATCACGGTTTTCAATGATTGTTTCAATAAACAATAGGGATTGAACTCACCGATAGTGACTAATTCATGTTCACTTTCGAATCCAATTAATGTGTCAAGAAGTGGATTTTTACTTTCTGGTGAAAACTCATGAACAGCTTTTATAATATCCGAATATGGAATATTTTTACAATCGAATTTAATCAACCAACAAACAATGATTTCTATAGATCTATCATCATTTACAAAGTATTCAATTAAAAAAATCAGAAATGCATGAAAATGAAACCAAACCCTTTCTTCGTCATTTTCCTTTTCATTTCGATTTTTATAAAAACTTTTTTGACGAAAAGGTGTAAAAGCATTTTGTTCGACTTTAACCATATCGATTTTTCTAATTCGAGGTATATCAGTATTTTTATCTAGAAGCCAATTAATTTCATGTTCATGTTCATGTTGTTCTTCTTGTTGAGCTTTTTGTATCATATCTTCGTTTAAAATAATTAATTTTTTTAAGAGTTGAAGTCTTTCATCATTAAATCTGGTTAATTTTCTTCTATTATTTCGTAAATTACCTCTTAAAATTGCTAATTGATTTTCTATGTCAACTTTTTCGTCTTGGCGTTTTTTTAGTAAATTCTGTCTATTATGTTGTAATTTACTAATAGAATATTTCATCCTATCATATTCTGTTCGATATTGTTTATGTAATTCTGAATATGACTCTAAATTACTGAATGAAATCGTCTGTTTCAATTGTTGTTTTTCATTTCTTCTATCTCGTAGATTTTGTTGTTCAGTCATTAGATTAAGTTCTTGTCCAACTTTTAATGTTTGATTTTCCGTTAATTTTAAACTTTCTTGTCTTAATCGAGTCAATTCATTTTGACACTGATTTATTTGACTTTGTAATGTTTGTATATGTTGTCCTTTAATATTGATATTGATTTCTACTGAATGCAATTGTGACCAATAACTTTCCAATTTATTATCGATATTTTGTTTATCTAATTTTAGTTTATTTATTCGTTGTTCATAATGATTCTTTCCTATATATTCTGTTAAGTCGTTTTGTTTCTCTGAAATAGATTGATCTAAATTCGAAGTATTAGCGAAATCTCGTTTAACTATTTGAACTTCTCGTTGTGTCTTGTCGAAAACGACTTGTTTCGTTCTTCTTTGATTTGCCTTTCGTATTTTTATCTCGTCTTGGATTAACTTTATATTGTTCTTCGTTTTTAGTCATTCTATAAGAAATGGTTCTATCAATCAACAATGGAAGAGGAGCCAAAGGAAGGGGAGCCAACAAAAAGAATGGAACGGAGACGTATTCCGGAAGACCTCTATTTCCACATTTTTGACTTTTTTCTATTTCTTTTCTTAATTCGGGATTTTTCTCTAATGAATGTTGAATATCGACTTCACCATTTTCAATTTTAGTCCTATGAAAACAACTTCGCTTATTTCTTATTTGGTCCATTCCAATTATGGTTGGATCACCACCTTCTCCACCTTTAGGTGAACTACTACTTAACAAATCAGGATCCTTACCTGGTAATCCATCGTCCTGTCGAATTCGATCTTTCAGTAGTTCATAGAGATTACCTTGAGTATCACTTATACTTAACTTTCCTGCTTTACCAGCACGACCACCACATCCTGAAAATCCTGCATTACCTCCATCGCCACTCTTCGTTCCTTGTTGACCGAATCCAAACGTTGTTTGTCTCCCCCTCCAAATCCACGAGTATCGTCAGCAACACCATTCTCTCCGTCTTTTCCTCTACATCCCTTATCACCATTTCCACCTAACTGACCTACGCCACCTTTACCACCGCAAAGTTCAATTGATTTTAATAATTCTAAATCTTCGATCGTCTCATCTATTTTAATAAAAATGTTTCCTGCATGTCGACCATCTCGACCGAATTCACCATCGAAACCTGAATGACCCTCGGGAGTATTTTTATGTCTACGTCTCTGATATCCATCGGACGCTCGTGAAAGAACAAATTCTGGTGCATCTGATCCTGACGTTATTAAACAAACTGATTCTCCTTGTTTTCCACATTTCATTTTTCTAGCACGAATTATCAAATCAACACCAGGATAATAATCATTCGAATCTAATAGAAACGTTCCACGACACTGTATTTCAATTTGATCGATATAAAAATATACAATGTCTCGATAGTTTATTTTTAATTGATTCAATAATTCAACAGCCTTTTCATATTTGCTATTCAGCCTATTGCTCCATTCATGTTGTTGATAGTTTATCTTAATTCTATCAATGATCAATGGTTTAATTTCCATTGGTAAATCGTCTAATGAATTTACCCCACTATCTTTTACTTTTAAATAATCTTGTTCGAAAATTAATCCGCCTGCTTGACACTTGATTTCTCGTTCAATATTATCCTTTAAATTTTGACGAGTTGCACGATAAGAAATGCTACAATTCGCGGAAATTTTATATTTTTTAACCTGAATCGGCTTACCATCAGCATCTAGACCAAGTTCAGAAATTAGCTGACCATTTATTGGACAAAGAAAACTATTGGCTGTTTGTTTTAGTTTAATAAATAGATTGTAATTTTCATCTTCACGCAAAGATCTCGCTCTACGAACGTATTCGTCGACATCTTGTATATTGAGATCTTTGAATAGAAATTGATTTAAAATACTATTACCTATTAATTTTTGGTATAATTCCTCTAATATTTTTATTGACTTAATTTCATCTGAAGTCTTTTGTTTACATTGAAGAATCTTTTCACTAAGAAAAGCTTCGTTTAGATTTTCTATAAACTTAATCCAAGCTTGGTTTCGATCAATTGCAGCTTGTTTTTCTTTTAAATTATCTTCTTCATGTGTCGTCTTATCAATTAGAATCTTCTTTTTTTCGACTTCTAAATTGACTTTTTCATTCGCTAATTTCAATTTCTCTTTTCTTGTTATCATTAATTCGGTTTCTGTTCTATCTATGTCCTTATTTTCGTCCTTCAAATTATTGTTTAACTCTTCAATTTGACACTGAAGTTTTCTAATCACCCGCTCATTCGTCATCATATTATCACTCAATTGACGTAATTCATTATTCAATTGATCTAAAATATTTGCACGCTTCTTTTCTAGATCTTCAATAATTTTTCTATAGGTTGCTTCAGATCGATTCAATTCATCAATAATTCTATTTAAATTTTGTTCATTTTTGAAGATCTCCTCTTGTTTCTTGTTCAGTTTTTCTAATAATTGTTTTTCTCTTTCTTCATCTTGCGCAATGGAAAATTTCAAATCACTTTCGTCATGAACATTTTTTCGCATCCTATCCTGACGTATTTGTTTTTTTCGTTCTTGCTCATGTTATAAAACTTTAATAATAGCCGATTTATAGGTCTTTTATTTTTATTAAACTAGAATTTAATATTTCTTCGAATTCAAAATCGACTTTATTCAATTTTAATTCGAGTCGATCTAATTTTTCGTCTAAATTCGATAGAAAATAGAAGAGAGTCGGATTTGAATACGACGAATATTCTCCATTGAACTCTTTTATCGAGTAGATTTTACTTAATTGATNAATTTCATTCTGATAAACATCGAATAAACTATTGGATTTTTCTATATATTTTTTATAATGATATTTTATTCGCATATGGCATAAGTGTTCTAAAAGATCAGTATATTCGGCCATGCCAGATACGTACCGATTCATACGTAATTTAAGATTAACATTTTCATCATCGACTAATTTGATTGTCTGATCATGTTTTAATACGAAGTACAAATTACTCTGTTTGAACAAAAATAAATCTTTCTTATTATGAATTTCAATGTTTGACGGAACGGATTTACATTCAATTTCTTGTGTATCAGCAAAAATTATGATGCGCGATAGACAACCTTCATCCGAATATTCTCTATTGATTTCTGATATAATTCGATCGATATCTTGATTATTGTCTAGAATTTTTAAAATTTTCATTAAACCTTGTTCGACGAGTGGATCAAGACGATTGTTCCCCTCCATTTGATACAGATTAGGGGTGCATCAGCTCAAGCTCAAAAGTTCAGCTGAGCTGAGCGAAAAAGCTGTTCGAAAGTTCATTTTGGTAGGAGCTGATTGATTTGAACAGCTGTTCCAAAAGAGCTGATCTGATCAAACAGCTCTCATTCCTGAACTGAACTTTTCCAACAGCTCGTTCCAAAAGAGCTGATCTGATCGAACAGCTCTCTCTCTCACAAGAACTGATTGGCATTAAGCCAAAAATACTATCCAAAATCTTTTTGAATTCATCTTAAATAACATATACAATTTTTCAAGGGCCATCTTCGGAAGTTCTTTATAACTTTTCAAAGATTACTAAAAGATAGTAAGTACAATTTTTCGAGAGCTACTTACTATTAGTGACTCTAACGAATACAGTCTAGAATGTCCTTTCAAAAATGTTCTCGGACGAAATGTCCTTCATTTTTTCGTTCTTTCATGTATATTTATATGTAAGGACGGAAACAAAAAGGACATTTCGTCCGAGGACATTTTTGAAAGGACATTCTAGACTGTTACCACTCTAACTATCTATCATTTTTTCAGAAGTGACACTTACAGGTTTTTCAGCGCTGTCTGGAAATGGTATTTAAAGTATTTAGGAGACACAATTTAATACGAATGTTGAAGTGTATGGACAGATTTGGATAGCATTTTCGGCATAATATCAATCAGTTCTTGAGAGAGAGAGTGCTGTTCGATCAGATCAGCTCTTTTGGAACGAGCTGTGCAAATCAATCAGCTCCTACCGAAATGAACTTTCGAACAGTTCCTTCGCTCAGAACTAGAGCTGAACTATTGCACCCCTAATACAGATGAGGTCGATCAATGATTTCAGATATTAAAACTGAAATCAANCAATATTGATCCATCATAAAATCGATCGAATCCAGATAAATGAATTGATCGATTCAATAGGTATCTTTCTACATTTTGAAAATGTATCAATCGTTGTTCATTGACAATGGTTTTCAATAGATCGCTCAAACTTTGCCGTTCAGCTTTTAATTCAACTATTTGTTTATCTATTAATTTGACAAGTTTCGAAATACGATTTATTCTTTGAATATGTTCTATTTGAATATCATTATTGTTATTATCATTGGGATCTGGTAATTGATAAGCGTATTTTTCACCTCGAAAATCGAATCCATAATGAGTTCGACTATTTATCTGAAACGATTGGTTTAATAAAATCGATCTAGCATGAATATCCTTAATATCGTGAAGAGATTCGAAATAGCTCAACTGAAGTTTAATTACTTCGACTTTATTAACAATATTCTCTTGCTGTATATGATATTCAATTTCTTTCTTCTTCTGTTCTAAATTGTATAAATCGTTTTTTAAATGTTCAAGTTGTTGCTGATGATTTTCTATTGATGTCTCAGTTGTGTATTCTATATTAGAAATTTCTTGAGTTATGAGATTAATTTCTGAATTTAATGTCTTACTTTGATTTTCATCATTCAAATAACTACGATAATCTTCCAAAATTTTAAGTTGTTTAAGACATTCGTTTCGTAAAAATATTGAACCTTTATCTTGATTTGGAACACTACCGGAAAATCCTTTATATGCTTGAATTTACTCAGCAACGTCATGTTTCTGTTGGATTGAATCATACTCTTCTGAAAAACGAACTCTAGCATCGGCAAGACATTTCTTTTCTTCTAACAGATGAATAAGGTCTTGTTTTTGTTTCATGGTTGACCCAATCAATTTAATAGCTTCTTTAGTATTGATAATAGTCAGTTGATTCGATACGAGTTCCTGTCTCAGTTTCTGTAGAGTACCATTCGAAATTTCGATATCTTTATCGATATCTATCTTCCACTTTTCTACTTCTGAAATATCTTCTAATATTTTATCGATTCTCTCTTGATATCTCTCACCGATGCTGGCTGCTTCTTGTTCTAATTCCTTTCTTCTACTTACTATTCTATCAACAACTTCTTTCAACTGTTCAACATGTTTTCCATCTTTTTTTGCTCCCACAGAATGTTCATATCTCTCTTCAGACAATTTTTTCAATAATTCTAATTATTTTGCCTCGATATCAATATTTTTTTCGATTTCAAGTGCGTCCGAAACAAAATCAACGACTTCTCGTACAGCTCCAAGATAATGACACGTATAATCTCTATTGGGAAAATCGACACATTTTTCATGTGGACAAAAGTCGCTACCGTTATGTCGAATGGTTCTATCGGATCCTCCAACGTCTTTATAAATATCTTGTGTTCGTTTTGCACGAATTTTTTCAAGTTTTTCTTTCTTTAATTTCTCCTCTTCGTTCTTCAATTCTTCAATACGATTCTCATGTTGCGATTTTACTGATTGAAGACCATCGATTTCACGTTTGATATTGGGAATGAGTGTTACTTCAATAGATGCGTTTCTCTTCTCGAGACTTGCTTGTAATTTCTGTTTACTTTCTAGTTCATTTAGAGCTTCTTTTTCATCACGCAAATGTTTCATCAGTATGTCGACATCTTGCTGTTCTCTATTTCTATCGAATCTATTCCACTGAATCGTTTTCTCATATTGTTTCTTCTTCATTTNTTTTAGGCTTTGGATCTCCTGAGTATTTAAGGTACTCTCAAATTGAAACCGTTGTATTTCCAGCATTACTCTACTGTCATCATCATCAGCTACATTTTTACTCAAATTTCGAATTTGTTCTTTCGTCTTCTCAACATCATTTTCTAAATTTCGCAGTGTTAATTGGTATTGTTCATAATTCTGAAGTTCTCTTTCTAACTGTTCCTTTGTTTCATTCGTATTCTGATTACTTTCATTTTCTAAGGCAAATATCATTCTATCTATTTCATCGATTCGTCGTCTTGTTTGATCATTATTCGTTTCTGGACTATTTTCATTGGTTTGCTTCAAAAAATCAATGATACCCTTATCTAAAATGCCTTGGTCGAGTTCGTTCTTAGTCTGTTTCGATTCACGAAATAGAGCATCTTTTTTTAGAAGATATTTTAATATATCAAGTCTCTTCTTATCTAAAATTTTGATACCTTGATTATTGCTACAACTTAAATTGTTTTATAATCATAAAAATATTGAGTATTTCTATACGAAAATACAAGCGGACCATCATTGTCTTCTATTTTGACATCGGCTTCCTTTAATAAACTATGTAAATAATAGGTTTCCCTCAAAAAATTCGGTTTTTGCTCTAACTGATCTTTTAATTCTTTAATCTTTGGATGCGTCAATGGAAATTCTTTTTTTTTAGTAGGTACACTAGGTTTACACTTTCGAAGTGATTGAATCAATACTTCATGATAATTTAGTGACTTCAAATCTATGAAACTTAC
>OENM01001476.1:0-33706 GCA_900239745.1 Rotaria magnacalcarata | reverse complement strand
TCCAATCCGCCGAAATCGGCTAATTACCTACCCGAAGCCGGTTTCTGTTGCTACAACCCGTCGCGACTCGCTCAACGACTGGTTCCAACAAAACCACGACTGGCTCCAAGTAGAACTCGACGAGCTCTATTAAATTCGTATGATTTTCGATCGAATTAGTGCTGGGTGTCTGTAAGTAACTGAGCAGCCGGATCCTGAAATTTTAGTCTTGCTAATAGTTGTCTCGCTTTTATTGCTTATGGTTTGTGGGTAAAATTATTATTCGTGCAGGTAAAAGCGATGCAAACCAAACATTCACAAAGCTACAAGAACTGCTTTGGTTGGTGCAAGTATTGTGAGAATTATCTTTTTTCTAGTCCCGTTTGATTAAAAGTCGCCACTGGCGACTCGCCAGTAGTTTTTTCTATGTATCGTTCATTTCCTCCAATGAAGATGACAGATAAGAGAGAGGACGCAATGGTTCAGTCGAATAATATTTTCGTTTTCGCGCAGAGACACATACGTGTAGTGGAATGAAAAAATATTTAATTGCGGGATATTACTGGACGAGAATCGTGGAGAGAAGGAAAAAATAAAATAGAATCGATTCAGAAATTGTCGCTTGTTTCTTTGTATGATTCATTTGTACGCACATGAGAAGGAAGGAAAGAAAAGTCATTGGGCGATTGATTTCCATACATATGACGAGAGAGAAAAGAACGAAAAGATGGCGATGGTTTGTGTAACGTACATATACGCGGAGGAAGGGATAATATTTCGATTGGCTGGCTGTTCTCGATCAATCGATGAACAAACGAAGGTTTCATGGTAGTTGTTATGATTCACACACATCGTACTTGTTATCATCAACTCGTAGGCAGTGTTTCCAAAAGCAGGTGTACACAGCAGAAGCAAAATGTACAGAACATGTGCTAGTTCTGATGGACACTCTGATTTACACTTTGCTCAGAAAAACAAAGTGTGCAGTGTACATCTTGCTTCGATAGAGCTCGTCGAGTTCTACTCGGAGCCAGTCTTGGTTTTGTTGGAACCAGTCGTTGAGCGAATCCTGACAGGTTTTATTTGTGTTTATTGTGTTTTGTCTCGTTTTTTAGCAGTAAAATTGGATTTTCGGGCGGAAGGAAGTGGGAAGGTCTGAGAAAAAGCATTGCAAAAGATAGAGCTCGTCGAGGGCTACTTGGAGCCAACAAGTCCTTAGTTGGAGCCAGCTTTACTGCGAATATTTTCTGGAAATACTCGAATCCTGACCCAAGATATCCTACGTCTCTCCGAGGGCATCTTGATAGTTTTCCGCGAACATTCTGATTTGGTGTGAAATTTCCAGGTAATTCTTCGGCAGCTGTTGTAATATTTAAGTGCGCTCGCTTACTACTCTAATTATCAATCTCATGAACAAAATGGAATTCTATAAAAAGGAAACGCAAATCTGTGAATAAGGAAGGATGTGCATGCCTATACCAAAAGTGAAATATGTGATTTTCTGAATATCTGAAGCGGTAAATTATTGGCACATAAAGTTCATTGCTACGTCATCATTACTTTCCTGTCGCCTCTATTCATTTCAGACTATTCTCTTGATTTTCTCCGGTCGAAGAAAACGATCAGTAAACGGTCGTATACGATACAAATACGGCCCGTTTTACGTGCTGTATTTTCCCCGTAAAACACAGGGGCAGTAATACGGCTTAAAACGGCCGTTTTGATCGACCTGGGTCGATCGAATCGTAGACAATGAACAAAAAAGACTATCTAAAGAATTCTGGCTCACTTCATACGATCGATTCGTTTAAGCGGAGTTGGAACAATTAAAAAGAAGCACAAATTGTTGTCATCTCACGATATGAGTCTGAAGATGGCGCTGAACTGTGATACATTAGAGTTTTTGATTCGGCAGTAAATGTTTAGAACTAAAACATTACGTCTTCTTCAGATCGACGGGCGACGGCAGTATATAATAGTTGCTTTAATTGATAAAGCTCATTGAGGAGTGAGAATGAGAGCATCATGGAGAGTGGGTGCCGCAGTGCTTCTGCTGGAAAGCAATACTGAAAACATGTCTAAAAACTGAGGTAGAATAATGTCGTTTTGTTTTCTTGGAAAATTCATAATAATATGCGACTTTTCTTATCTAGAGCATTAACTAGAATTTCTTTTTGTGTATACACTGATGCCGATCTTATTTTTTAAAAGAAAATATTATTGTCATTTTCGGTAACAAAGGAAAACACTACTCCTTCAATATGAAGATATGTTTATAGAAAAAAAGAAACTAAATAGATACGACCTCCATTATAAAATAATACTAACTGTGAGAAACATTTTTTACAACTTGCCAAATGTCATTTATGCTTTTTTGTGTACTCATAAAGTGAGTACACTACTAAAATCGATCACTGTGTCCATCCGTTTATTCGATAACTCTTCACAATTACATTTGATTGAGCTGAAGTTTTGTGCACAGATTTGTCTCATCAATATCTAGGTCGAGTTCGAAGATGAGAAGCATCCGTCAAGAAATGGTTGAGTTATCGAAAAAATTGTCATTTTTGATCAGACCATCCCTGAGGGGGAGTACAGGGATTTTTCAAAAAAAGACTTTTTTTCTCAGAATTATTCGCAACATACATAAATCGACTCAGGTTTTAACGCTGATTCTGAATCTGATATTAGTTTTGGAAAAATCGTAGTTTTCTAACGAAACATTGACTGAAAAGGGTCTCGAAATACACAAAAACTGCATCTAGAAACCAAATTCCCTAGATATGTCTCAGACACGACCAGTAGTTTTGGGGTTTCCCAAATGCCTGATTTTGTAGCTAGTCAAAAGGACTATCGAAAGGTAAAAACCTGAACTCGATAGCTATTAATATTGGTGATTTATTAAGAAAATATTGGTATCTGTATCTATCATATATCTCTTATAGATTCATGAGGTAGCTTACTATCGTAATCCAGCTAGATGCAAACGCAAATCCATTCAAAAATAATTCTTCTTACCCAGTTTTCCAAGCTGAACACGAATCTGAACTCAATTTCTGTGATCTCTAAAGCTATTATACCACTCTGAGAGTAGAGTCAGTGGGCACCGGATAGGGTCGCATCCAGTGTGGTCCATGCTAACTTAGCACGCCTGTATTTTCTCCTTGCAATTTAGTAATCAAAAAGAAAGTGAATATACCTTTTCACTTTTTGCAGTACACATAACACGCGGATTTAAATCCGATGTTTCTACATTTATTTTAAATATATTTATATCATCTAACTAAACTATTAAAACGTTATTGAGTTCACGAACAATAAAATCAAAGACATTGGTAGTATAATGAAATACTTGGAATATTTTAATATTATTTAGTTAGTTAATTCAATTGATAGAAGCGATAACCGCGTAATCAATAAAAAAATTGTGCTTTCCAATTCTGTACCTATCACATTGAAAAATAAGAGTTAAGAAAGTCGAGTTCTGCATAGACTTTCTAGTTTATCTTAAAATAAATTATGTTCAACATATAAATATATTACTTATGCTGAAATTATTTGATTGAATGAACACATACAATTTCATATTTTAGAACAACATAGAAAAAAATGCAACTCTATTATCTATATTTTCAGTCATGTGCTTTTCGCTTTATTTATTTATTTCACTATTTCATATTTTTGAAGTTGAGAACATCACCACCTTTTTATTATTGTTTTTGATATTCGATATATTTTATGCATTTTTTCATTAGAAATGAACGATAAATTTCAAAGACAGAATATCTTCATTCTTTTTAAGCTCGATTTTTATTAAAGAGACATTTGTCTATAAAGAAAAAAAAAGAAATCTAAGATTAAGTATTGTCTCGAAGTATATGATTATTGAGAAAATTTTGTCTGGAATCTTTTTCCTTCATTAATCTTTCTTCACTTAATTTTGGCCAACATAAATGCCGATTGAAAAATACAAGACATTTCGTGGAAATTCCTTTATATTAAAACAATAGTTAATTGAATGTTTTGAGAAAAAACAAAAAATTGTACAAACTTTGTTGATTCAATGCACATAAAGATGTGTCGATGCAAGGTTCAGTGGAATATCGTTTACCGATTCTGAGAAATGTGTGATATCGTCCAAGTTTTGGAATGTGATAAGATGGAGAGACAAGTGGAATCGATATAAGTAGAACAAGAATAAGAAGAAACATTTTGTAGTATTAGTGATTCTAGGACGCATTCATTGATGCTTCTGCTAGAATCATATATAGTCAATTATTTCGGAGCGCAAATCACACGACTAATCAGGTTTTAGAGAGAAAGAGACAGAGAAAAAGAGATAGAATAATAGGAAACAAGTTTATAGCCGATGAGTCGCTCGATCATGGACGGACAAGTGGGCGGATGACATCATCAGTATGTTATTCTGATCGAATAATCAAAGGATGAGAGAAACACGCATCCTTTTTCATATCCGGCATTGCTTCTTTTTTTTAGCCTCTAGCACGAGATTGGAACGATCAGATTTATTGATAAAGAAAAAAAGAACACAAAACAGAAATGTATTTATGTCTTAAATCGAACTTGTAATTGTCGACCATGGAATGGAGTTGCATTTAAACTTTGAACTGCCATTTGAGCTTCTTGAAATTGTTCCATGGCGACAAATGCGTATCTAGAGATAAAATAAAAAAGAAAAAATTCTAGCTAAAATAAAATACAATACCCTTTGCATAAACCCGTATTAAAATCAATAATAATATCAACACGAAGAACACGTCCAAATGGTTGAAATAAAGCATAGATTTCTTCTTGAGTAGCTCGTTGTCCAATGCCATATATGTAAACAACATGACCACCTTTAGGAGATTCGGGTGGTATAACTTGTTGACCAAATTCACCATAAACAGCTGGTTGAGCACCCGGTGGTCCATATGAAGTTTGCTGAGGTGTTCCATAATATCCAGCATACATATCAGCTTGTTGTTGATAATGATGTGGAAGACCAAATGGATTTCCATATGCTCCATATGAAGATTGTGCTGCTGCAGCAACAGCAGCTGCAACGCCATTATTCCATTGACCTTGAACTTGAAGTTGAGAAGCATTGCGCGCTTGAAAACCAGCTGATTGAGCACCCAATGGATCATAGCGATGACTTCCAAAATTTCTTTGTTGTTTTAATTTGTATGAAGTGGTTCCTGATTGATTTGGATTATTTCCATTTGAATTTATAGCTTGACCACCACCATACGAATTCATTGATGGACGATTTGCTGTTACAGTTGTAGATATTTGATGTTGAGGATAAGATTCATTTCTTTGTTCATTACTTTGTTGCGATGAATATTCTCCTCCTGTGTATTCATTTGTAACGCTTGTTTGCTGTTGGGTTTTGGTCGTACCGTTATCCCTTTAATTAAAAAATTAATATCAATTTTTTTCTTTCTATTTTCTTTCTTTTTTTTTATTATTTGTTAAAAATCTTTATTTTTTATTTTTTTTTTAAAATGAACGAAAGTTTGATTTAAAAAAAAAATAAATAAATAAACGCGATTTGGGGAAAAAATGGATTAATCTCACTTTCTCTGATAATTTCTCTATTTTCTAACTCACATAATTAGGAGCGGCTTTGAAGACTCGCTTAGTCACAGCGAAAGATTTGATAGAATAAAAGAGGAGACAAAAATCTAAAAATAGAGGAAAAAAAGCCCAAAAAAAAAAAAAATATTTCTTTACAAAAATGTAAAACAGGGATAATTTTGATTACCCTTTATTAATTTAGTTATTTGAATAGAATCTAGAAAAAGAAAAGTTCAATAATTGTTTTGAAGATTGAAGTATGAATTGTTCATCGTTATTCGTAAATACATCACATGATTCATCATCATTGATAAATTTGAAGATTTATCAAATTTAAATGAATTCTATAACATTAAACAAATAATTTGTTCTTCTTTCATTTCATATTTTTTTACGTTTAACTTCTTATAAATAAAGTTTTTCATCATCATCCATCCGCCGGTTTCATAAAAAGTAACACTACATAAATAATCATTTCAATGACAAATAAAGTAAATAAACAACTAGGAAATTTTTTTTGCTCTTTGTTTATTAATCATGAATATAAAACACTTCTCATTGTTCCATCAAAGAAAAAATTTGATTAATGAATTTCATTTAATAATACGTTGGGGATAAATATTTGACAATCAATGAATCGCATTGGTCATTTTGTATAGAATCATTAAGAACTATTTTTTTTCAATCAATTAACTAAACAAATCCAGCCATGTTGATTCATGACAATGTATCTTGTCCTCCTTTTGTCCTTTGTCGCTTAAAAGATGACGCTACATATCGATTCATTTGCATGGCTCATTCAATAGAGTATATATATATCAGTGGCGTAGCCAGGGGGAGGGGGCAAGGGGGGAACAGCAGAATCCATGAATCCACTTGAATCCACTTGAATCCAAGGGACTGGATTCTGCTGTTCCCCCCTTGAATCATTGTCATGGTAATATAGAATTTGCGAGTAGAAAAAAATGATATATTTATTTCTACTAGGGCTATTTAAAACTCCCCTATAGGAGAAACTAAAATTTTAATTTGCCCTAGGGGAAACTGAAGTGTTCAATTTTTCTTATAAATTGCACTGGAAAGAAAAAGATTTTAATTTGCCCTAGGTGAGATTAAAATTTCAATTTCCCCTAAGGGCTGTTTTAAATAGCCCTGCATTTCAATCTCCCCTGTAACATATATATTCTAGAAAAAACAAACATTTCAAATGACATTTATTGACGACTGTTAACGTTACTTTCCATCGATCTTATGTCAATTTGATATATTTACACCAAGAAATACAATTATAGAATCTATTGCTCTTAGGAAAATACTTGGTCTAGTAACTTGAGATGATTTCAGAAAATAGAAATAAATAAGCTTTTATCTTGATATGTTGTTAATTATATCAATATATTGAACTTAACGTTCTCGTGATTCTGCAATGAAAGAAACAATTATTCGTGTTAATCGAACCGATGATCGACATTATCGATTATTTTTAGATTATTTTATTACTGTCGATAATGATTGACCTTCGCTCTTAATAAAATTAATCTTGAAAATGACTATCGATCATCTAAAATAACATTTCATATTGATGTATATGTATGATTCTATTTCGTTACTTTAAATTCTTCGAAATTTAATATAATATTCATTTTCGCTTCAATATTAATTAAAATATTTTCTTTGAGAAATTGATCACTAAGTATTATTCTAATGTTACACATGAATAAGTTTCCATTATCTATTGCATGAATTTTGTTGATTCTTTTCTTTTCTTTTAAATCTAATTAGTTCCAGGAAAACAGTCAAATAGTTCGAATAAATTAATGTAATAGAATAAATAATTATTATTCACAATAAAAAATTGGTGAAAAACACGTCAATGATAAAAAAAATTATTTCTCTCGATGCTTTGATCAATATGGAATAGATGCGTGTCATGAATAACATTTCTTTCGTTTCTTTTTCTCAACAAGTTTTTATAAAAAATTAATAAAATAGTTCTTATATAAGAAAAAAAGAAGAAGGAAGCTTAGCAGTGTAATGTTGTTCTCAATATATTGACTAGAGATAAAAAAAATAGACAAAAATCGTCATTACTCAATGAATATTTGTTTTTTCTTCTTCTTGTCGACATTTATTATCATGGAATCATCTCACAAATGTCCTTCAAAAAATGTCCTTGGACGAAATGTCCCCGGACTTTGGTCCTTAGAAAAAATGTCCGCCGGACTAATCGTCCTTTATAAAAATGTCCTGTGGGAAAATGTCCCTTACTTAAAAATGTCCTTTGCGTAAAAATATACTTTATTTATCATTTGATGCTTCGTTACTAATATGGGCTAACGTCCAGATGTCGCTGTAACTCAAACACTTGTTGGTATAGATTTAATTTATTTAAGTAGAGACTTTATTTATGGACGGATGGATGGATAGTTTAGTAGCTTAAAGCTGAGAAAAGAAGAATGACCATTGGTCATTGTTAGATTTCGACTGATTGTGTCTACAGGAATATTAGAAATTGTAATACTAATATTTTTAAATGCAACCGAACATTTGTGCCGTGACTGATCAAGCATCATCATCATGGGGTGTGTGCCCTCGCCAACACCCACACAACCCTCCCCCACATCCACGCACCCACGCTCACACCCCACACCCACAATCACACAGCCATACCCTCATCCACACCCACACCCTCATCCATACCCTCACTATCACCCACACCCAAAACACAAATGTACACTTTCAGTGACTATTTGTCATATTTTAATAAAAGGACATTTTTATAATAGAGGACATTTTTTTGAAGGACCATATGATAAAGGACTATTTTTGAAGGACATTTTCACTAAGGGACATTTTCACTAAAGGACATTTTTTCTAAGGACCAAAATCGAAAGACATTCCGTATAGGACATTTGTGACAGTTACCAACATATTACACAGATTTTTTTATTTTTTATTTGAATCCATCGATCAAATTTTATATCTTGTTAATAAATGTAAAGATCGACAAAAGGATACAATGACATGAGAGAGCATGAAGTATTATTTTATTTTCATAAGATTGAACTAAATGTAGTCGTTAGTAAGATTTGATCATCGAAATAAAAAATATTCATTTATTACCAATTTTATACAATTTGAGTAAAATCATTTATTTTAAATAAATTAAGAACATATCGTATACTTGAGTTTGACATCGTCAAAAATTCATAATGAAATAGAATTCATTTCTAACTACCGCTAAGCTAATTTTGCCTAAAAAAATTCTCATAAAGGACCTGTTGGAGAGCGTGATCAATTCACAATCGACGAAACAATTTTACCATGTTGTAGTGCAATTTGGGACGCATTGAAAAGTATAGCTACAGTTAATCTTATTTTAATAAAATTTTGAAGGAACTAGAATCATTTTACTAATGATAGGTGAGTCGGCATAAAAAATATGATCAGTGCAAGATCATTGTGGTTCTTGATATTAGTCAACTATATTGATTAAAACATTTTGTTTTGTTCTACTCATGTTTTTTTAGCGCTTCTCACGGAATACATTAATAGAAGGAAGGACAATATTTTGAGAAATTTAAAGATTCTATATATTGATATGGCTCTCAGTGTATTCAAAAATTACAGATAATCGAAGCTGCAAACATTGTTAAAATTTACAATTAGTACGTTTTTCAGTGTTCAATCACAGACAAGTTCTAAGAGAGTTTCATGTGTAGTTAAATCTTCGATTATCTATAATTTTTGAATATACTGAGAGCCATATCAATATATAAAATCTTTAAATTTCTCAAAATATTGTCCTCCCTTCTATTAATGTATTCCACGAGAAGCGCTAAAAAAACATGAGTAGAACAAAACAAAATGCTTTAATCAATATAGTTGACTAATATCAAGAACCACGACGATCTTGCACTGATTATATTTCTGGTGTCGAGTCACCTAATATTAGTAAAACGGTTCTAGTTCCTTCAAACTTTTATTAAAATAAGATTAACTAGGAGTTATGAAGTTTGTGCTTTTCTGTTTCTAGAAGTACTGGCAATAGGTAAGAGTTAGGTGCTCATTTGCAAATCGATCTAACCAGTAGTCGACCACAGAGAGAATTTGTGTCGATCATAAATATCGATCTTCAATCCACTTTTCCTATTACACCAGAAAGCCAGATAACAGATAATAGCTCCTGATACAGTACATTAAGTGCCCATAGGAACTATGAAAAAACAGTTGTCTATAGTAAAATAAAGTCAGATCCATACACTCTTGGCTTCCTCTATTTTTACTATTTAACTACGGAGTATGCTCAGCAGAATATCTGCATCCACACTGTATCCTCACACAGATATGCTCAACCATTTGTACCCTCTCCGTCTCTCACGCACCATTTTTTTTATAATATTAAAATTTTTTGTATGTTTGTAACTCCAATGCTGATAAAAACTTCGCATCTGCACTATTATTTATTGTTTGTGCCACTGAAATAATATCGAAGGATATCATATTTAGTGTATAAAAATAAACACTATATATGCATAACTTCGATTTCATCAATCAATATGAAAAATACTTGCTGATAGATAAATCAGGTAATAGTATCGGCAGTCATAATGAACATGGTTCCTTCACTTTAATAGATCTCAACAGGCACAGTTTGAATATTGCATAATGGCATCAACGACGATAGCATATGCAGTAACACTGATCAATGGAGAAGGCAAAGCTGGCAAGCCATTACTGTCATCAAGTCGAAACATGAAATTAGTACAAAGATCACCAGCCTGTACACTAATTATGCAACCGAATGCTATGCATACTCTTGTTGTAAACGAAGGATTATCAGGTATAACGAATAACATTAATAGATCGAAGAAAAAAGTCACCCAATCCAATAACCGGAAAAAATTCGTCTGCATTTTTTATATCATCATCGAGTTCGTTAATATCATATACACAGTATATATGACTCATTGGAACTGCTGGATAATCGAATGGCACGGCCTCCTCCAGTGCTTTGGTGATTGGATCATCCATCCACCATGTTGGATGCAAACATGTAAGACTAAGTGAATATAAGAAAGGAACACAAGGTTCTGTATGTTACATGAATAAGAGAAAGACATCTATTTTATGTAAAAGATACAAAAAAACAAAAGATTGTAGTTTTTCGAAAATTCTTCTTAATGTGTTCAATAATAGCAAAAAGTGTATAAGATACATTTTACAATGTTCAGAAATTTTTGGGCAGACAGAAAAGTATGTAATACGATTACAGTATTGTGTTATGCTCTTTCTATTTGTCAAAAGTAAGACAATTGGTGTCAAATAAAAGTCAACCCAGATCGAAGATGTATGACAGGAAACTCTCTGATCTGGCGAATATCCAGCTATTTCCGGGACCAAGATCCCTAAATCGGTTCCCCCTTCCGATTCCGACGTAGTTCTTACCAATGCGTGAATCCGGATACGGTAGCACTCTCAAGTTATTCAAACCCTCATATTTCGCTAATTTTCGAATAGACAATCTAATGAAATATTATATCCTTCTTCGCTCTCAGTGATTTTAGAAAAATTCTTTTTTTTCTTTGCAGTTATTTGATAGTAGGAAGCAAAAGAGATATATACATATAGTAGCTACTGAATAAAATGACATTATCAATTGATAGATTGGATAGACTTCAGTTGATGCAGCAATATCTGAATGTTTTTTGTATTATATTCATAAAATTTTGATATGACAATTGCTATACATCATCGTAGTTATTGTAAGCGAACAAAGAAAGGATCATCAATACATCTTACAAATGCATTTTCACAAAAAGAAAAGAAAGGTTCTAGATAGAATATTTCAAGGAATTCTTAGAATGCCTTGCGACGTTTTTTCTGTGCTGATTTCTAAATTGGACGATTCAAAAGAATATTGAGAACTTTGAGTCAACACAAAAATATCTAGATTATGTTTATCAAAGAAACACTACATATATTTCATAGACAATCAATATATTAGGGTAGCATGCAAGTGTTTCTATAGAGAATAAAAATAGCAAAAACTTGATTAATTCTATTTCAAAAGATTTCTATTAGTAATGTTTGCGCGAATTCTATCGAGAATGCTCGATTGATAACTACATAAAGAAAGAAACACTTAAAAAGACTTACATGTCCACAACAGAAAATAACCAAAGTAAAATAAAATTAATATACGTTGATAAATATTTCAGTACAATATCGTACATGATAAATGCGAAAAATGCTATGTATAAACAAGATGCCTTTTGGTGAAGAGTGAAATATATATACGGTAGGGATGCACCGATTCCTACACTATGCTTTTAGAAATGACATTCTTTAGCCATAAAGACTTGCGCTATATACGAATTTTTTATATTGGTTTTGACCAGTTTTTCATGCTCTATCTGAATCAGTCGTCAAAATTCTTCCAATATAAAAAACCTTTCAGAATCGGTGTGGAATCGGTCAAAAAATGAAAATTTCAAGATTTTTCGACCGATTCCAGCTGAATCACAGATTTATCTTTGCCATTAGAATATTCCTGGAAATATATTTAAAAAGAGCGTTCAAAACGGAACACAAATAATATGACAAATCAATCAGATTCTCATAACTCCAAGTTTTTTCAGCATATAAAATGTTTCTAAGAAATTCTAGCCTAGAATTTCTAGGAATCGGTTGGAATCGGTGTTCTCTGGTTACAAAAATATTTGCTCAGTATCGACACTTGACATACTCAGATTGATTTGTCATATTATTTCTGTTCAGTTTTGAACGCTTTTTTTAAATATATCTCCAGGAATATTCTAATGGCAAAGATAAATCTGTAATTCAGCTGGAATCGGTCGAAAAATCTTGAAATTTTCATTTTTTGACCGATTCCACACCGATTCTGAAAGGTTTATTTTACATTGGAAGAATTTTGACGACTGATTCAGATAGAGCATGAAAAACTGGTCAAAACCAATATAAAAAATTCGTATATAGCGCAAGTCTTTATGGCTAAAGAACGTTATTTTTAAAAGCATAATGTAGGAATCGGTGCATCCCTAATGTACGGTAGATCTTGATGAATCCATTTGTGTATAAGACAGACAAATTGCCAAATAAACGGTGCATATATGGATATCATACGGTGTAGAAATAGTACTGTAGTAACGAGCCAAAAGCCATGAACTCATGATCGTCACTGACGAGATGGCTATGATATTGAATATTTTTCGAGCAGAACACAATAGCAAAACGGTTAAACAAGCGAGAACTTTGATCATAAGAATCATATTCTTTCTATCATTGTATGTAATATAAAAGTAGCACGGTTGATAATCTAAAAATATTGTAGCAAGATGTAAGTCATCTTTAATTCAAGAATACATACTTGCCGTTGTCGAATAAGACCACCAACAGCATACAGTCAATACATAATGATGCATTGGATCAACACTCATGTACTGAAATAAGGAATCACTTGCTCTGGTATCCTTCAGAATACTGCTCATTGTAAATGCGATGAGCATACTCAAAACAATGCCTTTAGATGTACATAACTGTCTCTTCATCGAGGAACTAATACTTGGGTACATCTGCATGTCAACCACACCGTGGCACCAACACTTCGATCTGTCTTCTCAACTAGACTTGTTAATAGAAAGTATCGTCCTTCTGCAACTGCGCGTATTTTTGTAACAATTATAAATAAGCAACGACTTGTTGTATTGCTTGTGCGACTATTCGACGGCAATAAATGTTCAGAAACGTCAATCAGATAAATGCTCATTGCGATCGCTTTACATATATATAGTTGACCAGAGAGAATAAAAGAACTGTGCCTGTCGGACTGATCATGATGATTTTTTTCTTTTTCTATGAACAAGTATGCAAGCCAGATAAAATCAGAAGTTAAAAATGATGATGTACTAATAAGTTCTATTTTTCAATTATGAATGATTTACCGAAATATATCAAGGCGAAAAATGTAGAAACAGATCATAATTCAAAAGCAAAAGTACAAAAAGATCGATACCATCTATAGCACTTGTCTAACTTTTGAGTGAAAATTCAACATCCAAAAAATAATAAAGATGTTTTAACGTATTGATGAACAAAATGTGTCGAGAGATTTTTTTAATTTGTTATTGATACATAGGAAAGTGACTTGTTTATGTTGATGAAAACAGTTGCTCTCTAAAAGTGTCAATACGAATTATGAAGGGTTTCTATATCAACATATGGAATTGACTACCACGAACGTGTGAAAGGAAGGGAGTGCATAAGTAGCTAAATCAGTTCATTTTTTCATCATAAGCATCATCAAAAAATACGCAGAACGAAGCAGAAAAACACATTGATCATTTTGTTTTACTAAATTCAATCAGCTTTAGTGATATTTCATCTCCGACTTTCCTAGCACCATGAAGACGAGCAGATGACGTACATATGTGAGAAGAGATCAATGATAGTTACTGAAAAATGTTTTACTTCAACGTCGAGATGTATCTCACGAAATAGACTTGGAAAAATACCACAAAATGATACCATTCATGAGCAAAAACAATGATGATCACTATGTAATGGTAGGGAAAATATTGAAGAAATCCTATGAAAGTTAAAAGTATGCAGCCTTTAGTTTGTCTTAGGCATAACACCATACTTTCTTGCTTCAAAGGGTGTGGTTGTGTCTGTAAATAACGCACACTCTATTGATGGGAATGATTTGAACAAAAATATTCTCAATAATCTACCCTAATCGACTCTCCCCTAGAAATCCCCAGGGATCCTGTGAAAAATTCCCCAGAGAGTTTTCGAGGACTATATGAGGGCTTTCTAGGGAGTCACCGTAAAACTGTTACGCAATTCCTTAATACTAAATAATCATTAAAAATGATGCACCTACTTTTTCCCCATAAATATTAAACTTCTCGTTGAATTGGAATCAGTGGGTATCTATTTCCTTCAAGACATCTGCTTTTTCTAGAAGAATTAATCACCTAAAATATTTAACAGGTCTCCCCTTGTTGAACAAACCTCACGTCAAAACGATGAGTTATCGCTAAGAAAGCTGACGCAAAACTCTAAATGAAATTTTTGTTACACACAACGAATTTATGTTAGGATTATTTCATCGGAAGTTTCATTCTTACATACTCTCGTAGGCGCTAATTAAAACGGTGAATAAATTCTGGTACTCCCACATAAATCCCCCAGGAAATTCCTTCTTCCCCCGCCCCTCCCCCATTCTGTACAGTTCGGGGACTCCTCAGCGATTCCCAGGGGACAGTTGATTAAGGTAACTTTTCCAAAGAAGTTTGACTGAAAATAGAGAACAAGAATATACTTGAAAATAAGAAAAAAACTGAAAAGAACTATGATAAAGTAAATATATATCATCAGACATAGAGAAAAGAAAACTATCAGTTCAAATGAAATCTTCTTAGAATTGGCATTTGTTCGGTGGTACATTTTTTGATCACAGAGAAGGAATGAAACTCAGTCAATAGATATCTTTATAAGATGTCGCTTCCTATCAACAATATCAATAAAATAACACAAGATTGGATATTAGTAACACATAATATAGGATAATAACTTACATGATTTATGATTTGACAGATAGGATAACTCTATCGCAAGATTTAACCTTTAGAAATTGAAAAATCATGACAGATTCAAGTTCATTACAACGTTCAGCTGAAGTCGAAGATCTAACTTATTTAACTGGTCAATATAAAAAGAAAATGCACGAAGACGTTGACACAGGAAAAAGTTCACTTCATCGAAGTGAAGAAATCGAAGATTTGGCTCATTTATCACCACAAGATATTAATAAGCCTTTATTTAATGATCGAAATATAACTATAAAACATAATTAATATCTTTTTCATTAATTTAATTTTAGTTGCTCTTTTGATATTTTTTTTACATTTAAAAAAGAATAAAATATTGTCATATATTTATTAATAATAAAATATTAAAGTATTAGTTAAAGAAATAGATATTTTAATTTTAATTTAAGAATGAGACCATTTCAAAACGAAGATGCAACGCAATGCTCTAGAATAATATATTTTAACTTTACCAGCGACAACTTTGGATTTTATTTTTATTATAATATTATTCAAAAGTTTTTCTGTTCATTCATTTTTAGGAAAAACTTATGTTTACTTGATAGAAGAAAATTGAGACGAAAAACTACATTATGTATTATAATTCAATGATTTTGATAAAAATTAAATTTTTACAAAACATAAAATTGAAACAATTATTAAAATGATTCTTTCACTTTATCGTGAAACGAATAATCAATTATCGATTATACATAATGATATTATCAAATATTTTTTTACGAGATTTATTAGAAAATTTAATGAGAATTATGATATAAAAAAAACTTCTTATGAATTCTATCAAATATGTTCACAGGATAATGATCTTAGTCAAGGCTTATCATCTCATTTTTCTTCTTTTTTGTTTCGATAAACTATTGAATACCTTTCGTACTCAAATATGTTATGATGATACTATCAAATCCAACGTTTTCTTTTTTTTCTAATAATTACAGAAATTCTATTTGTTTGCATAAAGCTTCGTTGTTAACAATAAGAATCTTAAAATCTCTAAAATCTTATTCAATCATAAGTAGAGACCTGTGAGGTAAAATTTGTAGATTAATTAAGATTATCAAAATATATTAAAACTTATTTCAATTGAATTGATACATCTACTTGAATAGCCTGTGGCTATTTAATGAAATAATTTGAAAATTCGTATAAATAAGAACATACTATAAGAATAACTATTCAAGTAAATTAAAAAGAGGCTATTTCTGATCCGATTGCGCTCGCTTCTTAGATTATTGCACATTTTTTTTAGAGAAAAATAGATCTATTTACTATCAAAATGTCTCAATCAGGAATTATATTTTTCAACAATTTCGTCTTTTAATCAAAGTTTGTTTTGATTTATAAACAACATATTGTCTCATATATTTGTCAGAATACATTTTTTGAAGAAGAAAATATATTTGTTTATCGTTAACATCTATTAGATTAATTAGCGAAGTTTTTCATTGATGAGTACATAATCGTTTGATATCCTCGCAGTACTCTTTGACTTGTTCAACAGCCATGAAGCGACCTCTGTCCGCTTATTGATTTACTGGCTCAAATTATTTATCGACATATGAATGAAAGTAGTCATTTGACAAACCCGTTCGTTTTACGTTGGATTACGTCAATTCTTATTCATTGATTCACTACTCGGTTCGTTTTATTATCAACAGAACTCATGGTAAAACAATCACAAACTGAAATCGACCAAATGGTCCAACGGGCACGAGTAAGTGTAACAATTCTTATGTTTTTTTTTCTTCAAATTCCAGCCTTTTAATTTTAAAGCCTACAAATCGTGATTTGGTTCGTCGAGATATTACTCATGGAATTAATTCACCAATAAGTAACTTAGTTTTAAAATTGAAGGAATATTATTATAACGACGGGAATTCAAAAGAATTACTTTCTTTGGGTGGTACTGTTACTTGTGAATATAAAGGAAGTCGATATTATATTCCAATAGAGATATGGTTTCAACAAGATCATCCAAATGTTCCACCATTAGCTTATGTTAAACCAACATCAGATATGTTTGTTTCAACAGCTAGTCGAGATGTTCAACCAGATGGAACTATTATTATACCGTACATTAAAAATTGGCGTCATGTAATAAAAAATAAAATAATTTCTTTCTTTCTCATTAGTTTGTTTTTAAATAAAATCCTGTTTAACTTCACATTTTAGCCAAATAGTGATTTACAGACATTATTAAAGGCAATGTCTGAAGCATTTAGTCAATCACCTCCTGTATATTCAAATTCAAATATGGTTAATCGTCCAACACCTAGATGTTTATCGAGATTCAGTTCAAACAGCTGTTTTAGATAAAGTTCGAATTCGTTTAGATGAAATCATGCAAATGGGAAAAGCACAAATAGATTCACTTAAAAAAACAGAACAAGATTTAGTTGATGGAGAAAGAAAAATTCAATCATTTATTGTTGATGCACAACAACAACAAAGTCAAGCGCAGGTTTAGATTTGATTTTTTGTTTTTTAATTTTTTTCTTTACTTTTCTGTTTAGACTTACATAACAAATTTACAAACGAAAACACATGAAATGTTGGAAGCTACACAAAAAATGTCATCATCATCAGGAAAAGGAAATAATTCTGTGAAAGAAGATGCTCTGATAACTCCTGCACCTGTTTATAAACAGTTAAACATTTTTGTTGATTCATTTTATTCATTTTTTTTGGCATGATTTCTTTCAAAGACTTTTACAAGCTTATGCTGAAGAACATGCAATTCAAGATTTATTATATTATCTTGCTGATGGACTTAAACGAAATTCTATTGGATTAGATACTTATCTCAAAGTTTGTTTCTTCAAAAATATGATCTTTTTCAAAAATTTATTTGTTCATCTTTTTAGCATGTTAGAGAACTTTCTCGAAAACAATTTATTTTAAGAGCTACAATGCGCAAATGTAGACAAATTGCTGGCTTACCTTTGAAATAAATGCTTTTTTTATTTGTGTTAAATAAAAATAAAAGTTCAACTAGAGACTCCAGGTATCTATCTCGGCCTCTCGCATGCAAAGAGAGTGCTCTACCATGTCAGCTAAGCCTCCTCTAGGGTTCTGGCTTATTTTGATGTCTAATATTTTATATAATACGGATCAAGACTTAAACAAAGAGTTAAATCATGATGACATCTATTTTTTTAGAATTCGGTCATGCTATTACTAGGGGTATGACAGTTCTCAGATCTAAGTTCAGATCAAATGAGCGAAAGAACTGTTCGATCAGATCAGATCTAAAGATCTGTTCGACCAGTTCTTTTAATCTGATCTGAACTGTTCGAGCAGATCAGTTCAGATCCTGAGAACTGATCGGACAGTTCTTTAGATCTGATCTGAACTGTTCGAGTAGATCAGATCAGATCATGAGAACTGTTTGAACAGATCTTTAGATCTGATCTGATCTGTTCGAACAGTTCAGATCAGATCCCAAAAGAGACGCCTATATCGATATAGACATCATCCCAGTGTAGATCCTAACAGTTCTTAGATCTGATCTGATCTGCCCGAACAGTTCTTTTGATCTGATCTGATCTGCTTGAACAGTTCAGATCAGATCATGTGAACTGTCTGAACAGTTCTTTTGAACGGAACTAGAACTGAACTGTCATACCCCTAGCTATTACAATCAAAGAAAACAAAGTCTTTTGAAAGTCGTTCATCATACGTTAGCATTTAGAGTCAATTCAACAGCAATATTCTAATCTAGAAAATGATCGGTTCTCTTAATTGAGCTGTTGTTTTTCATTTTGACGTAGAGTTATTAGATCTTAGAAACATTACTAAACCATGTTGACCATGAAAATAGTGTATGTTCATGGGTTGTTTCTATTTAGGCCGATTGTAGCAAGATCGATTTTCTCACCCGAAAATTTATGCAGATAAACAAGTCTATTAGACTACTTTGTATAAAATATTGCAGTAATTTTGAACTAATGAAGAAGTTGTTCGAACTGATTCGCCAATTTTGGCTCTATATATTTTGTCTACAAGTTGTGCACTATTTTATACTAAGAAAATTCCAAGATGAAACGAGCCTATGCTGTAAGTAAAAACGTTTTACTGTTGAAAGATATTATGAATTGATAGAAATTTGACATGCGCTCTGATTATTTAACCGTTCCATAATAATAATGCACATCGCTATGGTATCTGTCTATTTCTTTTAGCGAACTAAAGTAAATAAAAAAAAGAGTTAGTGAAATACATTAGTTACAGAAATATGAAAGATTGTGCCTTCGTAGAAAACTTAACTTTCGCTAATTCAATTTTTTAAGCTAATACAAAGTTAACATTCTTTATTTTGAAGAATACAAATCGACAGAAAATTAATTGTGAATATTTTCCAATATTTTAGTATGTACAGGAAACTATCCATCAAACAGCATCGTTTCGTCAAGTTTCAAATAGACATGAATGTGGTCAGTATTGAAGATTCTACTGTCATTAGTGTTTGTGCTCGATTGATGCATATTTAATACCAAGAAAAAAAGCATATATCAGACACATGAAGAAGCCAAATATTTGTACAATGAGCATTGAGGTAAATCGAATATCGTAGAGAATATCAATTGGTCGGCATGCCAATGTATTAACTAGTTGATTGAAAATCGAGACAAAAGCTAGGCAAATAAGTATTTTTCGACACCAGCAAACCCACGGATAATGTTTTACAATTCTATCATGAGAAGCATATGAATATAAATATTGAGCTAATAAATTGGATAATATAGAGCCAATATACAGTAACATGATTATTAAATTCATCGACGTGTAACTGTGAATATTTTCGGGAGAAATCAATGACGACGATGAACATCGCGCTGTAAACATATAATCGGACAACAATTAAATGAAGTTATCTATCACCACTTCTTAAGAGAGCATTCATGAGAGAATGAAGGATCACCTCACCATGAGACACTGGTCAAAATTAAAAATTTTCGTTTTTCATGTGTGTTCGAAAGGTCATAGTGTAAAACTACCAAACCTAAATTTTTAGCTTTGGTAGTTTTACACTGGTCTTGTAAACGCACGCAAGAAAAGAAAAATGTAAATTTTACCATTGCCTTGGTTCCTCGTGGACGCTTTCTTAGGATAAATCGAAAATTTTCATCAATAGATGAAATATCTAGTTTTGACTGTTGTCCTGCTCCTTATGGAAGATTCAGTTTGAAAATAGATCTTCTGTCTACTTTTCTATATATTCTTCTTTTCATAAAGACTAGTCAAAACTACTTACAAACTGTAGCTTGTTCGATAAGGCGATAAATCTTCGACGAGTCACTACTATTATATAATGATGACTTCATGAATTGACTTGAATAGTTATTGACAACAGGTAATGGGAAAAATAAATAAGCAGATGATATTAAGATTAATATATGTATTTTCCGCAATACATTAGTCCAAGCAAACCCACGATTAAGCTTTGGTCTCAACCTATAAAGAAATAAGTATATAATAGAATCTCTATATCAATAAAAAAAAATCAATGTAGAAATCTGTTCAGTTTTTTTTTCAGTGGCGTTTAAAGGCGAACATACTTGAAGTGACTATGAAAACTATGCATAATAAACTGTGATTTTTGTTGATATCGTTGTTGTTGAATAGAAAGTGATATAGTTGTTGCCAAATTTATTTAACTAAAACAATAAATAGTCATAGAATGCACATTTTCTTCAAGGATTATACAGAAAAGAGTGTTCTTTATTCTTCTAAGAAAGAAATTTGTAGATCAGGAATACACGAAAAATTCTGGTAATTGTGTCTTTGGGCGAAAGTTAAAATGTCGAGAACAAAAATAGGGTGAAGATGAGAATGTAAAATTGAGAGTGAAGTACATTTCTATTTCCATACTGTATCTTTTGTAACATTTCTCCCTTACAGAATTTGCTGCATTTTCACTTCCGACATTTCTACTTTTGACCAAGGTCAAGATAATCTAAATTCTAGCGCACTGTACACATTTTCATTAGGCTTCAATTTTATAGATTAATCGTTTAATTTGGTAGATATTCATCAAATTTGCAACAATTTTGATCGTCAACAATGCTTTATTGGATTTTCAACAACCAAATAAACAACAATAAATATACTAGTACTTGATAAAGATATCAGTTTTAAACTGAATCGGCAGAATCAAAGACAGTGTGCGTCACGTTGGTCCCGAACCCGGCCGAGAACAGTTCTAAGTTCGAAAAAACTTCGATCGGGTTGCTTCTAGTAGCCAGAGAGGTGCGTAGGTTGCTCAAGTCAGTGGATTAAGAAACGGAAAAAAAAGTATTTCATGTATTTCGGGCAACTTTGTAATTTAGATTAAATCACTCCTTTTAAAATTCTTAAAATCGTTCTGCTTCTTTGAAAAGTTTTAATTAAAAATTATGAAAATAAATACGACACAATAAAAGAGCCGACACTTTTCTTTTGTTGAAAGGACTTTAGAAATTTCCATTTAGAATATAAAAATTCGGTCCGACTGGATCCGAAAAGTTTTGACCTGACAAATTGTGGTCGAAGAACAATCAATATGAAAGATATGTTCTATTAGGCGAATGCTATTCAAGAGAAGCTTCACTGTCGAATATTGAAAAAATTTGATAAAGTATTTTTATCAGTTTTTTCCTTTATACTACTTTCACATAAGGAAGCTTGACTACAATGAAAGAATCAAACTACTATCGAGTGTCTTCATCAACTTATGATAATTATAAATGATTTCGATTAGACTACATCAAAAGTAATTAAAAAGCGAATGGCACAGAAATATTTGCTTTATTCAGATCGCAAAATCAATATTCGGCGATAAAAGGAGATCACCGAACAATGAACGTATTACTTACTTTTGATGAGATATAAATGAATTAGTACCTGTCTCTGCCCCCTTTCTGTTATATCGATGAAAACATCGATTTGCGTCTCTACTCATATAGACTTCGGTTCTTGTGCACGATACATCCACCACTTCACACGTATACACGTAATTCACTCACACGTGGCAGTGTGGGTGCGTGTATTGCGTAAAAGCACTCAGTGTTTCTAATGGAAATCTAAAATAAAATGTACAGTACACGCTGTTTTAAATAAGCAAAGTGTACATTTACACTTTGTTTTCATAAACAAAATGTGCTTTGTTGAACTTTTATAGGATGACAAGAAATGTAAAAAAATATCGTTATATCTTATTGAGAAAGTAATAGAAATCAATAATAAATAAACAAATAGAGAACAAGGGAAAAAACAATCTGTATGTAATTCATCTAGAAAGACACACCACACACCAGTGCAACATTAGAATAGCACATAAGCATAAGAACCTCAATTTACTGTTTTTCAAATCCTAGATAAACACAAGATCTATAAAAACTATTACGGTCCTCTTCATCATCATCATGAACATCAGTATAATTTGAAGAAAGCTAAATTGAATATTGTAATTTTCAATTTTCATTTTTTTTCTGCAGTTATGACATTAGTACCGGGAACGAAATGACATTAATCTGAAAATGAAAAAAACAACAAAGTCAGACAAAGTATTCTATTCAACGAATAGTAGAGAAAATAGACCACTGTTTACTTATCGTTTAATCATAATTTTTGAACTAAAAATACATTTTAAACCTTTCTACAAAGTGTACATTGTACACGCTACTTTTTAAAACAAAATGTACAGCAGCGTGTATTTTCGCAGCAGCAAATGTTTGTACATTTTGCTTGTGCTGTGTACATTTGCCATTAGAAACACTGGAAGCACCTATGAGTTGAGAGGATAGGAGACAACGAAAGATGTATATTTGCATGTTAGCAAATAGGAACGAAGCGCTGATCTATTCATCAAATCAGCGGCATACTAATGCACTTGGTGTCATTATACTTCTTCATGCTTTTTCTAAGGCTCAGATTAACATCACTTGTTGCTAGATCAGAGAAAGATTTTCTGATTGAGACAAATTTTTCAACATTAGAATATTTCCGAATAAAAGTCGGTATTGTAGATCTATGTTTCATCTGCTCAGATTGTTTCGATTATTTTCTACACATAAATATTTATTTAAAAAAAATAAAACCTCAATTTGATGGAGAATAATTTTCTGTGTTGATTACTATTTGTGTTACAGTATATCCATTGCAAAAAAAAACTAGAGGGCGCCACGTACAGTACTCTTGAGATTGATTCGCTGAAGCATATGTTTTGTTCTGTCAAGCACATGCCATGAGTATGAGTAATGCACAAGCAGATAACAGAGCGATCATCAGGTCGCATTCATTATCAATCATATTTTGGTCTTTCAGTACTTAACAACATAGGTGCTGTTATAACAGAGGAGAAATTAAATTAAAATAAAGCAAGCGAGTTTGTCCTGTAATTGCTAAGGTTTCTTTTCTTAAACATAACTTTTTTCAGAAAAACGTTCATGAAAAATTAGTTTTTATACATTTATATAATCATATTCATTTTTTTCCAGATAATCACATATAAAGAATGCGCAGTTCTTGCGGTAGATCGTGTCGATATATGTTATTTTAATCTGAAAGAAGTCACTTAACTTTATTTTAACTCTCAAGTTTGTTTTTCAATTTAATTTTGCCTCGTTTTATATACGAGCTATTGGTACTTTATTGAAAAAGTTGGTCGTATACGATATCATTCTTACACCAAGATATAATTCAAACACTCACAGTCAAACAATTATTAAAATCATTGGGTATATTTTTTTGTGTATTTGACTTTCTTTTTTATACCATTCAATAGAACGAATAAAATTCTACAGAGTTATATATAATTCATTTGATTACCATTTGAGCTAAGATACCTAAAGTGTGTGCATTATATTTAGTGTATGAAAAGAGTACTTTTTGCAATAGTTTTGATTAAATTTCACGATATTAATTCAAATTTCTAGTCAGACTAATGGTATATTTGAAATCAACATGAAAGTCTGAGTCGATCTACATATTGTTATAAATTCGATTAGTCAAACCAATATTTAATACACCCCTGTCTTGTAAAATTAACATTAGGGATTTTTTCTTCTTAATTATGTCTCTAATAAGTATCTGGCCGTAAAGGATTTGTAATATTAATAATACTTATTATCTTTGTTTTTTTTTATTCTGATCATATTACAGCACAAAAAAATCTGTTGAAGTTAACGATAGTACAACATGATTATTAGTTAGTTTGCAATTCTTTAGCAAATCAACTGTTATCAGATTTCTTTACAGATAGATTACGGCAGCGGCTTCTAACACTTATTTTTCAAAATATAATTATAAGTGCCACTATCTAGTTGGACGTCGGATTTAAGAAACAAATCTCGCGATTGAGAGGGGAACAGTTGATACTGCTTTTTTAAATATATTAGAGTGATTTATTTACTATGAGAATACAAATCTGATAAGTCTACAATGAAAAACAGGTGCTAGTTATGTGCCAGTTTTGGGAAGAGGCGTCAGGTGGAAAATTTTGAACTCAAATCGTTGAATAATTTTTCAGATTCCAAGTCGGATCCGAGTTATAAAAAAAAGCCTTTTTTCGTATTTGAACTCGAAATTGCAATGCATACAATAAAATTGCCTTATTTGAATCTTAAAATAGCCACGAAGATGCCGAATGTTTTTATGCATTATTTCTATTCGATGACTAGCGCATCCTTTTTATTATCTTTGTTAGATGGGAGCCGGTTACTTGCTCGCAGGACATTTGCTCGTCAATGGGATGATCGTCTAATTATCAGTGATAGAATTTAGAGAACTAATTAAGCTGTGTTAATAGACGATTGATAAGCATTATTTAGTGGATATGGGGATGGGGCTGAGTACGATGGTGTGAGTGAGGTATTGAGTTGGAGCAAGAAGGAAACGTGATTTGTGAGCTAGGATGAGTTTGAAAAAAATGAAAAGTTGTCGCAAATAAGTAGAAATTGTTGAAAATCACAGAATAGCTCTGACAGTCACCCGAACTCATCATAACTCACTAAAACTCAATTGGTTTTTGATGATTTTTCACTGATTTAGCGATGACTTAGAGGCACTTTAAATTAATTTCCTCCCCTTGAGTTGGGATGAAAACAATATCCATTCGGATATCATTAGTGCTATGCCTGATAGTCAGCTATCCAAGCGAAAAAAACAATCCTTAGCCACATTGAGGTAATATTTTCTTTAAAGCCCACATAAGGATATAAAGGATAAATTGAACTACATTGTACGCTTATTATCAATATAGATTATCACTTCTCTTGTATTTTGTTAATAATTACTGTTATAATTAATAAATATTTTCATGTCTTATTTACATATTTACTTCTAAATATTTTTGTGAGCAACTGTCCACACGAGTAAATATCCTAGCGAGCATGTATCCACGCAAGCAACTAACCCAAACCCTTGTTAAGTCCATGAAGTCCAAGATTTGTAGGTCTTGCTTCGATAGGAGTCGAACTCGGGTCGGATCTGATGAATTCAACTCAATCAAGATTGTCTTTTAGAGTAGACCTATGACAGCTCACAGTTCTATGAACTGGTTCTTTTTTCAAGAACTGGTAACAACGACCAGTTCTTTTTTCGCAATTGGTACCACTGACGTGTTTCCTTTCAAAAGAACTGTGTGACTGATATCAATTCCAGCTCTTGGCCCATGAACTGTCACAAACCTATATTAGAGTCACTCTCACGCTTGTTATTGATCGTGACTCTGATCATTCTGAAAGATGCTAAATAAATTAAAAGTTTTTTTTTATGATAATCGCTCTTTTTAGTTATGTAAACATGGCAACTATTTTTTCATTTCCTATTCGACAACAACAACAACTTTCATCGACCATGCGCATTGGAGCAGACGCGTTGTATGCTCATTTTTGGTAAGTTTCATTTAAAAACTAACAGTGAAAAGGTAGCACGACAAGAGAAACTATTTATCTCTATATTATTTTATTAATGAGTTTGATAGCTGTTAAAGGTGTGTGGGTGTGAGTATACACTGTAAATGTTTTTGAATTTCTATTTTGTAGGAAATCGACTTTAAATAAGCTAAAGCATTTTCAAACTTTTAGAAAATGCTTGATTTTCTAAATAATAGAAATTCAATTTGATTTCCTGCAGAAAATCAAAACTTGAACATCAATATTTATTTTTAAGAAAATAGAAATTCGTCGTTGAATTCGTATGGGCTTTCCTAGAATATCTTTCATTATACTCTATAATGTATTTTCTAGTTTACAGTGTAGGTTTTTGTGGGTCCCAGATTTCTGCGCCATTTCAAATGATAGAAAGTTCGGGTTGGTTTTAACATGCAGCTAAGACCTGGCGCTGCAACTTAACAGATCTCGATTTTTCAACTTTCCATTGGTTTGTTTTAGAAAAACTTTTCCGAAAAAATACGGAAAATTCATGTAGTGCAGGCCAGGCACGATTCATTTTCAGTAAACATTAAAGGGTAAATAAAAAATCGGGACCTGTTAAGGTGCATCGCCAGATGTTAGCTACATCTTAAAACCATTCGGGACTTTCTATCGTTTGAAATGGCGGAGAAATATGGGACGCACGGAAGCGTCCAATCAGCAACCGAATTGTTGAGAAAAATACGCTATTTTCCCCAGTGAGGAATCAGAAGAGTGTATCTAGTATCCTGGAATCTCATCATAAAATGAATAAACTGTAGTGCATTCGAAACTAATGTTACGATCGGATTGTTCCCATCCAATCGTAAGACGAAGAGGAGATACCCTTTCTAGTAAAGTGGTTAATACGTCTGCCCGGTAAGCAGGAGATGCATGGTTGAATTCCATGTGAAGAGGGATTGTCTTTTTCTCCGTTCTGTTGTCATACCATCACAATGCTACTAAGGTTATCATACGAGCGATAACAACTAAAACTTTGCTCTATCTAATGAGCTATAAATCATAAAATCGATCAGGTTGACCAAAACTGACTTTTTCTGATGTGTGTGAGGGGGCGGGGGGGGGGGGGNGGGGGGGGGTTAATCTGCCAAATCTCATTTTTGTAACTAATGCGGAGAATTTTCTCTATTAATGATAATAAACTGTGAAATGATTTCATTAATCAGATAAAATTGATATTTTAGTTTTTCTTTTGTTTTCAGGTTGAGACCAAGTATTAATCGTATCTTTCATTGGTCGAACAAGTTACGAAAAATGTACTCATTTATTTTGTTTGTATGCATTACCTCGGTCTTTTGGTTACCAATAATGAATGCAGATCCAAGAGATATAACTGAATTTATATTGGCTGGCAATAACAATTCTTTGACAGAGTCTCAGTTAAGAAACTGGGCTTTTGCCAGTAAGTAGTTTCGTTTATTTTGTGAGGAAGAAATTCCTGCAAAAACGAAAAAAACTCGAATAATGTTTTTTAGCAAATTATCTTTCATGCAGAATAGATCACCAGTTTAGAAGATCAAACTAAGAAATCGTTCGTTGATCCAATAAACTAAAGAGATCCTTGGGATTTCCGGAACTTTTGGAGAACTCGTTGAAGCTTTCAGCATAGGTAGATCACGAAGAGTAAATCAAAATTCACCTGACACAAGAATTTCAAGAGCTTCCTTCGAAGTGTACCGGAGTTGCAAAAGCTGAAAGTCACTCCCTAAATCGTCCCGTTTTCTCAGCCGCAACATATTAAACGCCTCCCCAGAATAAAAGGCCATGGGCTTATACAGTGTCTCAGCACATCGTTATTTTTTTGGTGGCCTTCTATTGAGGGTCAATTTTTGTCTAATTATTAATTTAAAAAATTAAAAATTAATTAATAATCTTAATTATTTGTTTTTAGACTTTTTGACTGAAAAAACTAGCATTTTTTTGAAAAAACTGTACTATTTACGATAGGACAGTAAAGATTTCGCAAAAAAACACTGAAAAATCGGTTATTTTGCCATAAATATTTATTAAAAATTCTACATTTTTCTACTAATATATTGCAAAATATTTTAAATTCCAGAAAATAGTATCTTAACTATATGCAAAACTTGACCTATGGTATAAAACATGCACTTGTATTTATTGAAATCGTGTCAGCACTGCTTTATTTTTATTTCTTTATAGTATATGAATTTTTTTTGTGTCCACTGCCTTTGGGAGCAAGATGAATATGTAATTAGATTTTACTCATATAAATAAAGTTTACATGTATATCTTGTTTTAAATTTTTATTAACACCATTGGTCACAATCAGGGAAATCGTTTTTCAGTCACGAACACGTTCACAAATTTTTTTCTTCAATCCAGGACACGCAGAACACTACTTCTTTCTCCTCCCCTCATTTTTCAGATATGTCTGCTAAAATATCTCACTTACTTATCTGCCAAATTTTTCTAGCAGTTGTCAATTTCTGGCAAATATTGCAGCCAGATAGTGGATTCTGCTAGATCTGATATATCTTGTAAAACCGTCCGTGACTTCTGTCAGATAGTGTGTAGTTTCTGGTGAAACTTAAAAAAACACTACGCTAGCATCAAAACTGCAGATAATCTTTGTAAAATGAGCCATCTACAGTGGCAAACTGAATTATCTTTCTCTGAAAATAAGCTACAAACATCTGGGATCTTTACAATTGTGTCAAAAATTCTGAGAAGCCTTTGTTGCCTGACTGTGAAAACGCTACAGCTTTCTGGAGACCTGTCTGCAAAAGCGCTTCATTTTGCGACAAATTATCTTTAATTACATACTAGTTAGTGACTTTTATCAGGGTCCATGTTTGTCGTGAAAATGGATTCCAAACAAGAAGGTTTCATTATAGCTTTTACATAGAAAGATGTTTTCTACTACATTTGATGCAAATAATACGTTACATCTCGCCAAAAATGTCATCTAGGATGAAGTAGAGAGTACAAACAAAATTCTCTGTAAGCTGAAACAATGCATGTACAATGTTTTTTGACGTAAAAGTGTGGAATTTTTTTGCATTTAAGATATTTTGCTTTCCGAAGAAAATGAATATCGCTGAGAACGATGAAAATTTTCTCCATATTAAGAAAGGGGAGTGACCATCGACGTCCGTCGCCATACTTCTATGCCTCAGCCGCAGCCCCTTTTCCGGTAATTTTATTTTGTAACTGCTTGTGAGAAAATTTTTGAATACTGTATGCGAAAAAAGCTCAGCCCTTATCTCATCCAAAACTTTCGAGAGCCATGGTTTCAGTTTCCTGCTAGATATTTTAGGTTTATATATAATAAGTGTACTAAAAACCAGCGAATATTCTCGTTTATATGGTATTTGACGGAGAACACTTCTAGACTAAACTAACGATGAAAAACTATAAATCTAAAGGCATTGATTTTCAGGTTATGAAACAGGGAAGGAGCAGGTCACCTTAAGCACTTCAATTAAGCATTTAGGAGCCATGAGAAATTCTTTTTTCTAAATATTTTCCTTCTATCTCTTTACAGAACGTTGTACATTTTCATCATCAGTTAGTGTTTACAATATGAAAAGTTACGGATACATGCAATTCGTAGTGTTACTACTCTGTGTGTGCTCCAACGTATTTCTTTTGGGGTCACAATGGTTATATGAAGCTATTTATCATGATCAACTTATAAAATCTCGCCAATGGTGCTCCTGGTGTCGCAATATACTCATATGTCTTGTTAGTGCATCGATATGCAATCAATTGGCCAGTGTATTGGGATGCCGACCAATTGAAATTCTCTATGATATTCGACCTATGTTAATGTTTATCGTGCAAATCATTAGCTTTTCTGTTTGTCTTCTGTTTGCTTTTTTTCTCGGTGTTAAATACTCATTAGTCACCCGTAAAAATTAATTGTACAAGTCTATTCAACATCGGTCGTAATAAAATACATTAGAGACATTTATAAAAAAAGAGAATATTTCTGTATTTTTCTTGATATTTCTCAATCTATACATGCTTAAAATTGCTAAATAAACTATTCTAATAATATTTATTGATGATTTCATTATTGCTAGAACACCTTATACATACGTATGTCCGAACTGAAACTATTAGCTTGTTTCATTTGATGGCCAATGAACTATAATGTACTCTATAGATTTTAGCGAAACTGGTGACATTGGTTAAGAGAGGCTGGCCATGCATTTCACGATGACTTTTAGTCTGATGTTCTAAATATTTTAGTAGAAAAAAGTTAGACGACATATGTCAACAGATGTGTGGTGTGCTTTGGAATTGTATATTGCCATTCAATGATGGTGAACAACGGTTATTTTGATATTCGCCACAATTTCAAATCATTTTATCAATAAATATTCAACATACTAAATATTCGATTTAAAAACACGGACAACTTTTATTTAACTCAAGTTGAATTAACCGCGAACTCTTCTTTTATTAAAATTGTTCTACTCTACAGATCATAATAAGAAGACAATCGATAAAGGATTGCATCAGAATATCAAGAGTGTATATACCGATTTTTATTGAAATCAAATTTTCTTCAGAAATTGATGATCAAGAAGTTGACCAATTATGAATAAATGAAAGAAATTATTCATTTAAAATATTGTTTTGTTCAAATGAATTGCTTTGCTCTATATAAAAGAAAATCCATATACTTACTAATACTGCATATGATTTAGAATATATTCTTAAAGTAATTATTGGTAATAATTGTCAATATTTAAAATCAAATCAACGTGTTATTTTAATGGAACCGAGATCAAGGAACTTATCTTTTACAATGATATCTTCATGTAACTCAATATAATGAACAAGTTGATGGAGTTATACTTGATTCTGTATTGCCAATTCATATAACAAGATTATGTTTTTGTTTTCTTTCGAAAATCTTAACATGTCGATATTTATTTATATCATTTTCTAGAAACAAGTTCAATACATTTTAATTAAATTATACATTCGAATAAAACAAAACCGGGATCAACCTATAATATCGGACTTAATTGAAAATTAAAATGATTCTAAATTTGAGTGCGTCGCATTTGTATAAGTTCTACGCACGTTTTAAGTAGTTTTTTTCTTTTGGATCGAAGAACCTATGAATAATTTTATTATAGACTCTTCAGATAATATTTTTATTTAGATATTTTCTTCACATATATTAAATAGAATAGAATTAGAGTTTTGTTAATTTTTGTTCTTATATGATGAACTAAATTAATATATTTAATAACAGAAAATAATATCTTCATCGTTCTTTCGCTTTTAATTCAGCTAATAAATTCTTTAAAGTAAAACTTACTTGGAATGTTAATTAATGCTTTAGATTGATGTCGTTCATTAGTATTTTATGATAAAGATCTTTTAATAGATTAATTTATCAAATCACAAACAAAGAAAAAAAGATTTATTTGATGTAATTTAGTTCTCAAATGAATAAGTGATTAGAGATAAATCTGGATAAGATAAAAGATTTTTCAATGGAATAAGAAGAACCATCTTTTGTCCATATCTTTTATATAAAACAATAGTTTATTTTACCTTGGAAAAATAGAAATATTTTAAATAAATTCATAATTAGATTGCTGAGATCAAATTTGTTGTCATTTGTTCTCTTCTTAATCACACATTAGCTTCAACTAAATTAAAAAATAAAATAATGAAAATTTGCACAGCTTTAGTTGTAGTTATTTAGTTGGACACCCAATGAATCTGGTTAATAAAAATGCAATGCGTCATTTCTTTCACTACATGTCCATTTATGTAATATACATGTATATATATATATATATCTTTTGCATCATTTGTGATAAAACTTTATTTAAAAAATAACAATAAAAGTTTTCTTAGCTTATAAAAATTGACGTTCTATCTCATCATGATGATTTGCCCAAGTTAATGTCAGATATATGAATACGACTGCACTAAGAATAAAATTGAGCACGTTGACCCATATTGGACCAATAAAAGTATCAAGATGCTTCAGTGATATGAGACCAGACAGCACTGCAATGACGATTATAAATAAAAATTGGAGGGAAATATCACGAAATCTCCATGTTATTGGTCTCCAAATATAATTAACAAAGCCGATGCATGCGATCATTATGACATTTAAGTTATACGAAATATCACAAAATTTTCGATTATCAGTAAATGGAATACAAACGAATAACGATAAGCATATCAGCATAGGTATAAAAACACATAATAATAGTGAAATCATTCTAGTTACAACAAAATGACAGTCAGCACTGGATATCATAATAAGTTTAATCTATATTTTTTTGTTTGTGTGTGTTTAGAATAAAGCAGTATTTATTTATAATAAAAAAAAGTTTTGTTAATTTAAAGAGGATAAACAAAACGAATGAATCAGTTGTGACCAAGAAATGGTAATATGAAAACGAAATCGAAAGAACGATCGTTCTTACTATATGAAGAAAATACTAGACGGCAGCAGATTCATTCAAGAAATACTTTGTTAATTGGCTTTTCACATTCGATTCATTTATCGGAAGTTTTACTATTTGACAAAAATTAATGTTTATCAAATGAAAAAATATTGTTAAAGCATTTCTTGAATATTTATTTGCATCCTTAAAAGGAAAATTTGACGAGAATAAAATCTACCTGAAATCCAAAATGAATATTTCACCCAGGTCGAAATCATCCTATAGGAACCGACAGGAATGCATCGGAAATCGTCGGAATCCTCGTCACTGGATTCCTATCGGAAGTTGTCGGATGTCGGAAAGTGTCGGATTAGCCCGGATCAGATAGGAACCACGATATTCTGACGTTTTCCGACATCCGACAACTTCCGACAGGAATCCAGTGACGAGGATTCCGACGATTTCCGACGCATTCTTATCGGATCCAACGAAATCCGATGGGTTTCTCGATAGAATCCGATGATATCCGGCAGTCGGATCCTTCGTCCTGGGACTTTTCAAAAACTATTAAAAATGTGTTTTATTGAACTATTATTTTTAAACAACTTTTATCTAAAAATCCTTCAACATTTGAAATACTCAAGGAGTCTAATTGTTATATCTTTTCATGTTGATTGTGTCATCAATAAGTATATTTGAAAGTAAATTATTTTCAAAACGGAACGAAATATATGATAAAAATTTATAACGAATCACTTTTGCACATAAGAAATACATCTATTTAGATTTTATCTGATATCTGTAAAACTATTATGTACAATATATGATTATATTGTGCGTATATGGCACGAGATTGTTTTATTCAATTCAATTAAACGACAAATCGTCACAAAAAAGTAAGAATATTTAATTAAATTATCCATTCGAGTATATTTTCGATCGACACATTTAGAAATACATAATGAAGGCATCTAAGACCGAAGGGTAAGTCTACATACGTCGCATCAAGTGGGAAAAAGGTGATTTATGATTTAGTGAGTTAAGGTGATTTTTTGATTTAAAATGATTTATTTGATTTAAAATGATTTATTTGATTTAAAATGATTTAAAGTGATTTATTTGATTTAAAATGATTTAAAGTGATTTATTTGATTTAAAGTGATTTAAAGTGATTCAAAGTGATTTTTTTTGTGTTAAGGTGAGC
>OENM01001475.1:12391-33732 GCA_900239745.1 Rotaria magnacalcarata | reverse complement strand
GTGTGAAGGTATGTGCCAGATACTAGCGGGACAAAGGCGAGGACGAAACTGAGATAACCACACGCTCAAAATAAGCAACGTTACTGTAAAAATTAGAAGAGCGGAGTCATAAATTCTAAACTGTTGTTGTTTTTTTGTACCTGTCTGAATTATTAGTTTTTTGTCAGTTAATATTAATGTACTAATATAATTAACGTCAATTTCACTTGTACACTTGAGAGCTTCAGCTTGGGTTTAGAAGAAAAACTTTTTTTTATCTAATTATAAAATTTTCGACCAATTTTCGTAAATTCTGTTTTGACATATTACTTTCAATCATTTTCTCTTCAACTTTTTAACGAATACATGTCGAAATAATGTTTGTCCACGATTGTCGTTATTTATCTGGATGAACATTTTCATCAAATTCCGCATGTTTTATGTTCATATAGAATCATGAGTCGATCATTCATTGTGAAATCAGATAAAAGTATGTGTTTATAAATTTCAAATTTATCAATATTTTTTATATTCATAGAAAAATCTATCAAATCTAAAATTTCTTATTGTCTCCATGCTGGAAAAATATATTGTTACGATGAAATACTGCATACCAATCGTATGTCGAATATTTAATTTAGAACAAATTTGTTTTTCTATTTTGAGGTTTCTCACGAAACAACATTTATTGATGAGAATAATCTGAAGAAGAATATGATCAATCATATGTTATTAGACAAATTTACATTTAATACACGTTTTGATACACTAGTTTTTCCATGGCAAGAACCTAGCAAATATCGCAGTTACTAACAAAAAATTTTGAAAATTTCAGCCGCTGTCGCCGGCGTGTCAATGTGAAAATTTAGTTTTCCATCTATTTTAAGCTACATTTGAGTCGTGAAGTTTTTTCTGAATCTTTCCAGTTGCTTAAATGTACGAAAAGTGAATATTCGGTGTCAGAAATAATAAAAGTACAAAGCATTTCAATTAATGTTGTGGTCTAACTGTCATTTATACTTAAATCTCCCAGGACCTTGGATCCTTCGGGTAGAGCCTATCGAATTCGACTTGATTCGACATCGGATTACATAAGGAACGCAGCATTATCCCAAATAAATCCCCGTCGGACCCGGCTGGGTTTTCGTCGGAATCTTTATAGTCAGATTCCGAGACGGATAACACCCGAAAAAGATCCGATAGGATTCTATCGAATCTTCTGCACGGATCTTATCAGAGCCCTGGCAATTCGATCGTCAGAAATTGGCGACAAACACCAGATTCCCCAGATCATTCAATCATGCCTGTAGATTCAATCGGATAATGTCAGATTCGACATCCGATCTGTTGCTAAGAGAAAATTGGAAAACACTCAATGAGCATCTTGTCCCCATTCGATTTCACCGGATTGAGATACCCGAACACCAATCAAACAATGTGAAATCGCCCTTGGCATTCTCGCGTTCTAGTAAGCAAAAGATCCAAAAAGACTTTTTTCTCACGCATCATTATCCATGGTAAAAAGTTCCTTTAGATTCCTTTGCTAGCACCTCGTTAACAACGTATTCTTCAGATGCCGATCCTTAATGTCGTACCGTGGGATCTTTTCAGTCTGTTTTTGAGTATATGTAGTTCCTCGGCTAGTTTCAAGAAAACAAGATCCAAAAAGATCTTAATTAGGGTGTGGGTGTGGGGTGTGGATGAGGGAATATACAAAGTCCCAACACACCCACTCCCTTTCAACGTTTCATGATTTGCATGCGAAGTAAATTTCACTGTTGACAACAAGAGAAGAGATTTTTGATGAACAAGAGACATATTAGAGACTCAATTCAACATTCTTGAATATTTTTTCTGTTCAATTTACTGAAAGAGTATGGTATTGCTTCTTATCATGTCTTTAGTAAATACTGGTGGAACATGTTGACAGACGAAAGTCATTGATTTAACTGAAGAATGCATATTTATGTCATGAATTATGCTGCTAAATGTCTCAGAAGTGATCTGTCAAGTCTACATTGAAACTATTATAATTATTTTTATATAGATCATTGTTAACTAAGTCAAATGCCATACCAAACAAAACAAGGGTTATTTTTGATGTACAAAAGTTCACACGCATGCATATCAAACAAAGTAAAAAGAAGAAGTACTAAAACTAGGATAAAAAGAAAACTGTGTATAAATAGATTTGAAAAAAGCATGATTATAAAATTGCACCGAAATTGCTATTAATAAAAACAAATGATATTTTCATGTACTGTCGTTGGATTCTTGTTCATTATGGCCATATTTAGCTAAACGTATTGCTTTAAGTCGATTTCGTGCTTCATCTAATTCACGTTCTTTTGTTAAGATTGCTTCTTTACATTTGATTTCTTGTGCTATACCTGTAACTAAACTTGTTGAAACTTCGAAAGGTTGATCTTCTTGTTTCATATCAGCCGCCTGTTGTGCAGATCGTACCAATGTATCAGCTGCACGTTTGACAGCATTACCAGCATTTTGTAAACGTGTCATCGATTGACTCATGAAATCAGCTTTGACTTTACAAGCAACAAGTAATGCAGCTGTATTTGAACTGACTTGCTTTGCACTTGATATTAGCTTTTCTTCAGTGCCATGACCTTGAACGAGTTCATTGGCAGCATCACATAAAACATGACACGCCGATGCCACATAACTTGCCTAGAAATCAATCAATGATATTTACGATACAGAAGCAAGAAAGGACTTACAGCTGATATTAAACCTTCAGACCATTGACCATGTGCATCTGAACTTGATTTAGATGACAGCTAGAATATAGATTTTTTCGAATGATAGAAACATAAATACTAAAAACTGTGGTATTTTTCATACATGCAATCGGTTAGTTAGATAAAATAAGCAAAAGATAACGAAGCGGAAATGTTTTATGCAAAAAATAAAAATAATTTTCGTGTAATCATTCAAAGCGAACAAAGGCTAACTATTAGGCTTGAAGGCGTACCACCATATTTGAGTTAAACATCAGAATCTGTTGGAATATCCTAACAACATATATTTGAAATTTCTTTTTCACATTCATTAAATGAATCATTAAAAGCTCAAATAAAAGTTTCTAGGTAATTTTTATTATTGTCTCATTTTATTGATCACTGAAATTTAATGATCATTATATTTTTATTTAGTTGATCGTAGTCGAATTCTGATAGACGATGAGCTAAGATTGTTTTTAAAGAAAATGTATCGATTGTAAAAACTTACTTTTCCTTGAGACACCAGTTCTTTTTGGGCTAGTGTTGCAGCAGTAATTAATGCACCAGCCGCATTCATGATGGACTTCGCTGCTTCAAGGATTTGCTCGTCAAAATTAAGATTTTCATTGACTTCCTATACGATAAAACAATATATTTATAGACAAACAAAAGCAAAACATTTATCGAACAATAATAGAAACAAATTTTAAAAGTTCTATTGTATGACTGTAACAATTTTACACATTTAGAAAAGTCAAAGAAAATTTTTTTCTCGTTTTATTTTACTTTTTCGTACTAGGGGGAAACAGCAGACTTTTGAACTTCAAGTTACTTTCAGCTACTTTAAGCTACTTCAAGTAGTTTACTTTGAAGTACTTGAGATTACTTCAACCTACTTCAACTACTTGGTCCTACTTTGAACTACTTTAAGCAGTTTACTTTGATGTACTTTGACGTACTTTTCTACTTCAAGTCTGCCGTTTCCCCCTTGTTTTTGTATCACAAGAAACAAATGTCATTCCAATATTTCTTAGATTCTACGTACAATCAATATGATAAATCTAATAATCGTTGAATAGATATGGTAAAAAATTGCAAACAGTAGAAGAGATAAATTGTGAAGATATGAATAATACTCGGTTGAATCGTGAATCAAACAACCAAATATCAAACATATCATGACAACAGACTCTAGTTGTTTTGTGCAATAAGGAACTGTTGTTTCTCATCAACTTACTTGAACTTTTCGGCGTGGTTTCAGAGTAGATAATTTCTTTGCTGCTGATTCGATTGATTGAGCAGCATAAAGTAATTCATTTTCTGCTCTATAACTTGGATCATCGGAGTCAATGAAATCAGCACCTATTAAAAATAGAAAGAATACTTGTAAATATGTGAACAAATTCAGTGAAGATGAGACATGATCATCTAACTTGAATTCTTTACACGAGTTATTTTTTCAAATGCACTCCTCTATCAATTGAACTAATGGTAACTAATTTTGTAGGCTTATAATTTCGTAGCAAGATTATTTTGCAATTTATACCATTGTAAGTTATCACATCGTTAACAAAGAAAGAACCGATTTTTTAAAGTCTAGTTATATCATTTTGAAAACATGAGTAAAAACTTTTGCACACTAAAGTAGATGAAATGCTATCAATACGTAACTTCTCTAAAAAAACACATCTGATAAGCTTAATTTTGTTAGTCTCGTTACTTACGAATGCATTCATCTAAGACTCAGACTATGTAGAACAACAAGGTTCTACGAGAAGTTTTTATTGCGATTAATCGATCTCTCAGAAGTGCTTTACTGTATCTTACAATAATATCTCTATTGAAAATGATTCTACGCAGAGAATTGAAAGAGAGGTCATTTGAGAGATTTCTCTACTTTTCTGTAATTATTGTTATAATTAGTTAATTACCCTTAAGTTGTTGTGCACATCGAACAAGTTCTTGTGTTGATTGCATGATTGCTCTTGAATAGTTAAGTAATCTTTGTTTAGTTTCGTTTGATGGATTATGAATTAACATATGAATAGTTTCTAACAATTCTTTATAATTCTCAACGCACGTTCGACCATTATCTAATATACATTTTTGTAAATTTTTATCATCTGTTAAACAAGCCGTTGATTTGCAAATCACTAAAAGATCAGTAATTGATTTACGACCCATATTTGCTGCACTTGTAATATCATCTTGTTGACAGGATTGTCCAGCTGATACAGCTTTTGCTGTTGCTACTGTAATCTAGAAATCATATGAATTAAATATGATCAAATCCTATAGATATCTCAAATTATTTTACTTGTTTGGTCACATGTACTAATTCTTCTGGCGATGTTCGCGTTGTTGACAATTGTCCATTATTAAAATTTTGAAGTTCTTGTGAAATTGATTCAACAGTACTTTCAAGAGCATGTGTTCCACGTTGCGCTTTATCTTCCACTGATTTAACAGTACGCAATAATGATGTTACTTTGGTTACCATAACTTTTGCGCTTTCTTTTAATTTTTGCATTTCAGGATCCATAATATTTTTTCCACTAGCCGATCTTGTTACGCTCATTAGATTATGTAACGCTACAGCAACATCTTTAATACTATTGATGAGCATTATCTGTGCCTCATTGTCATTAGTACCTAATGATTCTGCACCGAATTTAACAACTGCAGCAAGCTAAAATTAAAAATAATTTCATAGTTTAAGTTTCACATCTTTTACTTTTCAAGTCCTATTTGAACTAGATTGTATTCGAAGCAAAACAAGCCTTATTTCGCATGATGTTCTCGCAAAAACTTGTAAGCACCTCAAAACAATTTTAAAAGGACGTGAAATTTATGATAAAAGCGTTTTATAACCTAATCGGCTTTTCACGCCACTTTTTTTTTATATCCGATTTCAATGCTTAGTGTTGTAGAAAGAAATCAGTAGGATGCTATTCATACATTTTTCACTAGTACTATACGTATCTTATCCCGAGGTTTGAAAGTTTGCACTGAAACAAAAGTAAATCGATAAACGATGTCCAGGATTAATTTTTAAAAAGCTTAAGGCTATTGAAAGAGTTAAAAATTCTTTTCGAAATGTTTGATGACTAAAGAAAACAAAACGCTGCTATTACCTTGGTTATTGTGCGTACAGCTGCTCGAGCTGCTTGAGCTAATTGTTCTTGTGATGATGCTGCGCCTGCAACTAACGTTTTTGTATCTTCAACAAGTAATTTTGCTGTTTTTAGAATCGCTTCACGATGGTCCGAAAAACTTTCGTCAACATGCTCCGAATTTAAACTACCAGAATTAGCATATAAAATTGCTGTATCCTATTTTATACAATTTAATAGATGACAGTTTATACGAAAAATAAAGTGAATCCTACCAGGTCCGTGATAATACTACTAACGGCACTGGCAGCAGTGATGCAAGCTTCGATGCCGTGTGCGCTACCTCTCAAAACAGTTAAAATATATGAAATCTAAAGAATCATAATTAAAGAAAAAAGGAAGATGAAAATTAATTAGAAATTACTTTTTCAATAAGTTTTCGATACAGAATATCCAAATCACTGTTTGAATTATCTCGTCCTAATTTTTCAATTAATTCAATAAATACTAAACCTAAATCTTTCACAATATTCTTAATATGGACGGCTAAATCATTGGTTGTTGCTGTGCCCATAGCACCATATGTAACATGTATTAATTCATTATATTGACATGTTAATTGATTAGCTAAATTGGCAACATCACTTGAATGATGTATTTGCTCAATGGTCTTTGTAATTTGCCGTAAAGTTTCCGTCATACGATTTTGATAGTCAATGAAATGGCCTTGATTAGTGGTCATGGTTGAATCTAATGTCGAAATTAATTTATATATTTTTTCACATAAACCATTCCTTGCTGCCATCGCTGACGATTGTTCTTCAATTGTATGAACTAATTTATTGATTAATTTTACTAGTAAATCACTATTATTATCAACGATTTTATGCCATTGAATATGTTTTACATTTCCACCTGATTCTTTAGTGCTTAGAATTAATTGTAAACTTGTTTCAACAAGAGACTTGCTTTGTTCCAATAGTGGAAGTTTTTCTTGCCTATGTGTCATGTATGATACATAATTAATTGTATGATGGAGAAATGGTTCTAAATAGGTTATAAATTTTGACATATAACAATTAATTCGTTCAGCTTCACATTTTGCCGAATGCCGAATACTATTGACGAGTTCAGTAAGAAAATGTGAACTAGATGTAATTTGTTCTTGATGAAACTAGAAATAAAATTCAACACGTCAACTAAAGTTATGTTATCGTCTCGTGATTTCAAAGACTATCTTCATAGATTATTTCGAGAATTTAAATTTATCAATCATTTATATATATATCAAACCTCAGCAGATTTATCCGTTTTTCGTAATGAATCGATATTCATGATAGCTTTATCGACTTCTTGAAAAAGTTTTCGAAGTTCTTCCACGGCTCGTTCACATTCATGTTGCCCAGGTGTCATTTCTCTATTTAAAAAAACATAGGTGTGTCTGTATCTATTAGACAAAATTACATACTTGACCGATGTTGCTAAACGTTTAATGGCTTCTGATACACTTTTCGTATGTGTAGCTAGTTGTTGCCATAATGAGGCATCTTTTGAATTAATTATTAATGTTTTTGAACATTCAATTATTCGGCATGCTCCATCAACTACATTTTTCGCAGCTGATAATATTGGTTCTTGTAATTGACGTCCCTGAAACAAAATAAAAATGTATTAAATACGGATCGATTTCGTTTCGATAAAATCTTACAGCAGAACTAATCGTTGGTGGTATACTAGCGAATTCTTTTGACATTGCATACGCATAAAGTTCATCAATAGCTTGCACTAATGGACGACTTGTTTCAATACAATGTCGATGATTTTCTTGTGTATATGAACCATCTAATATCTTAAAAATAATAAAGCATTTGCAATGAAAATAACAGCCAAATAAATCTATATGTATGAACGTACTTTTATTGTTCGAACAAGTTCTGCTGTTGCATTTGCTACATCTTTAGCTGATTGTACAAAACGTCGTCGAACCGTGGGATTTGTTGTATTTGATGATGCATCACGTGAAATATTACATAAAGCTGATGTATTTTTAGCAATTGTAGTTGCTAATGTTAAAATCTAAACAGAAAAGCCGAAAAAATTTAACATAGGACCCTGCGCGATTAGGTTTTAAAGTTTAAATTCAAGTGAACTCTTTTAATCTATAGTGTTGTATAGACACATCATGATTGTTAGTGAAACTCAGTACTATCGTTTTTTTCCAAGGGGATTTGTTTATGGAAGGATGTCTTGCTCTAATGCATCTATTTATTATCTATATACACAATGGAATTTCCGAAAGATGAAAGTACGGATGTAGATGATTATACGTGTAGGCATGATGAGATTGTCAGGATGCTATGCGTCTTTGTTATAAAAGTCTATAGATTCAGCTGAAAATTTTAAAATACTTACATCAGTTCTATCAATCGATGGATTTGATAAATCGGAACATGCATGTCTAATAGATGTAACAAATCTATTGAATAATACTTGATCAACAATAGAATCAGTTCCTTTCGTTGATGCGATTTCTGAAATACCAATAAGATAACTTGCCTAAAAATTTGAATAAATTAACTGTTAGATACGAAAACAAAACAAGATAGAATTTTACTTGAGCCGATGATTCAACTAAACCATAAACAGCTTTCGATGCCTCACGAACAGCTTGTACAAACAATTGATGATTTGTATTTTTTGAAGCGCTAGCAATATGTGTCATAGCTTCTCCTAAACGTTTAGAATTTTCTACAACATTATCTAATGCTTCGAAATATGTATAATTAGTGCATGACTGTGAAACAGATTGCTGTAATAGAATTTTCGATGTTTCCATTTCTCGTACAGCATTATCACATTCAATATGTTCCATAGCTACTGTTGATTTTGTCATTAAACATGCTTTTATAACATCATTTATAGTTTCAGTAACGGCTCTAAAAATAAAATTTGATACCATAGATAAATGATATGTTCTATCAGTTTACCTTGCTGCATCAGCTAATTGATATTTTATATCATTTTCTTTTGTAATCGGTTCAACAGACATCGATTTTGCACGTTCTAATAATTGATTTGATGATGTATGAACATTTTTTAATGATATGATTAAACGCGAACGTTTTTCATCTTCTTGTTGATGATTAACATAATCAATGCCATTGCCAATAAATTCTCCGAATGCTCGACTGAAATGGGCTGATGTTTGAGCTAAATCTTGTGTACCACCTGTATGCGTACTTATAACTAGATCATGTGTCGCCTGATTGAACATAGCTGCCGAACGATTTATTTCATCGGAATCGATTGATGCAAGTGGAAGTTTTCGATCGAAAGGACCAGCCAATGTATAAATATATTCAGACATTTGTTTAATAGCTTCATTGAGATAACGTTGAGATGCAATTTTCAATGTACAAGAATTTAATGCTGAGAATAGATTATGAGCTATATGAGAAAGTTTATTTTGTTCATTGGCTGTTCCAATCGATTTTTTAGCTTCACATAGGAAATGAGTAAAATGTTGAAGAACATCATGTAAACGTTCAATAATATTTTTTTGAATTTGAGGATCATTAGATGCTGCTATTATATGACGTGTACAAACGATTAATTTACGAAGAGCTTGAAGAACATCATGAACGCAATTTTCAAGTGTTTTTTCATCGTTCTAAATCGAAAATAATAAAACGCTCTACTAGACAGACAAAAACAATGAAATCTACTTGATTAACAGCATTGATTAGTTGAGATATGATTGTATTCATATGTTTACAAATTGCATTAAATTGTGCATTATAAATATCAATCTAATAAATAGAAAGAAACAAAAAAAGAAATCAAATAAGATCTAAATTCTAAGAACAAAGTTGTTTTTCTGAAATTGAATTCTTACATTTCCATCATTGATTTGTTGTTTTACATTCTTCAATTGTCGATCGAGTAGTTCAATCGATTCAACAATTGCTTCAGTATCGAGTGGCGTTGAATAACACAATTCTTGTGCCTAGAAATATTCCTATTGCAGAACAATAAAATTTCTACAATAAATGTTTTTACTCGATTGAGACAAGGCCTTAGATCATTTAAACCGTGAGATAATTGTTTCGAACTATTCGTTAGTTGAAGTATTTGAGATTGATCTTGTATACTTGGTAGAATAGCATTAATGAGATTCGTTAAATGTGTTGCCGGCCCAAGAAAATCTTCGCATGTATTTAATAGATTACTTTGACATGCATATGAATCCGGTGTTATCATACACGCACGAATACTTTGAACAATGTGTGGTATAAGATCAGCAATAACTTTACATTGTTGAACAAGATCTTGATGTGATTGATGATGTTTATGTGTCACAGCTGACGCTGATGTTGCAGCTATGCATTGTGTTGCATATGAAGCACAATGCTTCGCACATTGTTCAACACGTTTTAGTACTTTTCGTTTAATATGATCACTCGTTGCCATATTTGTTGCTAAACGAAGTTCTTCAACAGATTTTTTCAGCTGATATTGAAATTGTGCATCATGCGGTTTTGTTGCACAAATTTTAGCCGATTCAACCATTTGTGCTGTTGCATCTGCAAGCATTTTAGCAGCCGATAGAAATCGCTGTTGTTGATTTGTATCATCATCAACGGACTCGGCTTGTTGTCGCAACGATGAAACAAGTTGGGCAGTTGCTTGTGCGAGAATTTTTGCTTGTTTAACCATTTCAGCTGTGTCACCAACGGACGAAAAAAGTTGATCACTTGCAATTAATATTTGATCAATCGATTCATCGTGTTGTCTATCTTCGTTTTCTTCGTCGAGTTCTTCGATTTCATCGTGTGCTATCATTCGATGTGAAAATAATTTTGATTGACTATTTATCATAGGAGAAAATGTTCTCTCAGATCTAACTTCGGTACTATCAGTTACTAGTTTAATGTGAAGTAGAAATTCGCCAAGCGTTCTACGAACTGTTTTACCGCCTTCGTTTAATTCACAATAGGATGATTCAATAATAGCTGGCGGTAAACAAGATTGCAATACAGCTTCGATCGAACGTGTTACATTACGAGCTGATTCAATTAATTGTTCTTGACATAGAGGACTTGATATAGTTGCAGCAACAACCTTGAAAAAAGAATTGTTTTCATCTCTTTTTATATACTCCAAAAGAATTTCTATGTCAACCTACTTTCGTACAAGCAACTAATTGTGATGTAGCTAATGCACATTGTGTCGCTGTTGAAATAATTTCATTGACAACTTGTTGTTCTTGTACATTAGTTGCAATATCTTTTGCTTTGAGTACATATAATGCTGTTGTATTAGCGACTGATTTTGATAATGATAATAATTTATCTTGATAGTTAATGGAACAATCAAAATCATTTGTTATACATCGAATAAGATCTTGATTGATTTCACCAAGACGACTTGCAGTTAAAAGAACATTTTGTCTTGTTGCTGAATCATAATTACTTTCTATTAATGTTTTAATACAAATTAGTAAATCATTAAATGTTATACATAAACGACGAGATTGATCAATTAAATTTGTTTTATCATCAATTAAATTGATATAAGCATTGATTTCTTTAGAAAATTCATTTAAATTATTTGTTATTGTTACTATAGTTGAACTAAGAGAATTATTGTAATCGAAATTTCGATGATGATTAGTATTTACATCAGATGTTAAAATAATAATATGCGCTGTTGAAGCATTTATTGTCGATAATGTGCTGGTTAACAATTGACGACTTGCATCAAGACGATTTTCGATTGAATATTGATGTTGACGTTGATGATCCTTTAAAGAGAGTGAAATTATAATAGAAAAGCTGTTAGTAAAATCTCTGTGGAATTAAAATATGAAAGATGAGATTGTTCCTGTTATGAACGACAGGGAAATTACTTTATTCGATTACATGTAGAATATTCTTCTATCCAATAAGGAAGTACTTAGCTCATACATATAGTACAATTAAGCATTATTGATAAATGCTCGGTGGTTTTATAGTTTTATATTAATTGCGTTTGCCACAATTAGAACCATGGGAAAATGAAAATAACAAACCGTTATAGAAGATATTGGTTGACTTTGTTGTGTATATTCCATTGTTAATTCATGTGATAAATGTGATTGTATGGCATTGGCTGTATTTCTAGCATTTTCAATTGTCGAAAAAAGAGTAGTGCAACCATTACTACGATGAATATCCGATAATGATTTTGGTTGTTCCTACAGTAAATAGAAAAAGAAAAAGAAAAGGAATGCATGTGGAACAAATGAAAACTGTTTTTTTCTTTTACATGAATTTTTGACGTAAAGTATTCTCCTTTTTGTTGATGATCAGCATGATTTGTATTTTCTTAAAGAAAAACGAAACGAGCAATAGATTGATTGTAAAAATCAGAGAAATTTCTTATTCAGATAGTTATTTTCTAAAGAGCAATAACAACCGACAAGATATTTTTGTTTCAAGCTTTATAAAAACCCATACGTGCTTTGCCTCCAAAACAGTGTCATAAACATTTGCAAAATAAAACGAAGAAAGAAATACCCATATTTTTCAGCTTTATTTTTGTTTCATCCATTTACCGTTGAGGTATGCGAATATACTTAAGATTATTATCAAAATAACTAAGTAAGATGTAAAAAGAAAAAAAACGCGTTCGATATCGTCAACACGACCTTTTTTCCTTTTTGTCTAGACTATTCTACACGATTTTCATAGGTTGAAATTGCAAAGAGTAACAGAGATAAATGTAGTTATAGCTCACTTATTTGTAAGAAAAGAAAAGAAAAGTAATTTATCGATAGTTCAATACTCTCGATCCAGTACTATGGTAGTTAGTCACATCGTTTTTTTTTCATCGCATTAAAAAAATTACTTCTTTCGTAAGTCTTACACTTTTATAACTATGAATTAGTTGAAAAGAAAAGAAAATTAGAATGTACCAGAAAATGTGCCACGAATCAATGGCGGTGAATAAACATTTTCCTGACGTACATAATCAACTGGTGGACGATTAGGTTGAATAATTGTTGCTCTAATAATTAAACCAAATCATCATTTTGAAGCACAGAACTGAAATATCTTACTTTCCCGGTGCAATAATATCTTCAATTATCGTAGCTTCTTCATCGGGAATATGATCTCCCATTGTATTATCGTCTCGATCTTTTCTCTATAAACACAATGTTTTATATTTGACATCAGCAGGTGAATAGTTATAAAAAAAAATGTAAAAACCTTTTTTAATATAATATCAATATAACCAGCGATGAGTTGTGAAATTTGTTGGCCTTCATGCGTTTGCACTGAGTAGTAAGCACTTGCATAATCACCAAAATCCTATGCAGACAAAAGAAAAAAAGCGCATGGATTCAATCATTGTCTTAGAGTAAATTTTATTTTCCATACAAGTGTAAATGTATTTGGCGATGCTGTCCATCGTTTGACATGCGTCAATGGCCATACTTGAATAAACTATTTCGAGGAGAAATATTTAATTTGTAATACTATTAAGCAAACAGGACGTTATCTTACATCTTTGGTTCGTTCATCAACACGAACAACTGACTCTTTGGTAACACCCAAAAGACGTGGTACAAGTTTATTTTTACCAGACATTTTTTCCTAAGATAACAACATATAAGAAATCTTTTTCTTTTAATTTTCTCTCGTTTTTTAATTACTTTGACAAGAAAAAATGTAACACCATAAGTTCGTAATGCACGACATAATTGTGTGTATTTTACTTTACCATCAAGTGCAGATAGGCTCTTGTGCTTTTTATGTTCCTTGAAAATTCAAGAACAAATTATTAAAACCAAATTATTATCTTAGGAAACTTACTACAAAGATTCTTTTTTCGACATTTTTTGTCTTTGAATATTCTTTTGGTAGAAAATCTCGTATACTAAAAAATAGAGACATAAATCAATAGAAGAAGAAAAAAAAAGAAATATTCTATTCCGGAAATGCAAATAAACACACTATTGAACTAAGGAGAATAAACATTTTGGGCGAAACTTACAATTTATTTTCCGCTAAGTTAAAGCAAACTCATAATCACGTTTATTAACATGCCACTACACCGGATGAAATTAGACCACAATCGATTTGATTTAAGTATCATGCGTGAGAGTTAGTCTAGTCGTCTCGTGAGATACATTTTGGCAAAAGAAAAATCATTATTATGATTGCGTAAAACACGCGTAGAATGATGAGTTTAATTAGACTTTTTTTTTCTCTACGTGCCAATGAATATGGAAAGCTTAGTTATTAAACATGCAAAAGAACTCTTTCCAATTACGAAATATCAAATGTTCGAAAAATAGCTCTCTTATAATTTTGCTCTGCAACTAAAGGTCATTCAAAGACCTCATACAGAGTAACGTGCACACAAAGTTCATACGTAGGAAATGCGAACTATTCTTACGAGATAGTTAGGCAACGTAACAACCGAACAACCTTGTTGTGAAGGTAAAAATAAATTTCCTATAGGTAGATCTGTCGCTAGAGAATTCCTGACTATAAATGTAGAGTTTATTTCCTTTTTATTCATACTTAATATTAAACATTTCACTCACGGTATAATTTCTAAGATTACAAGTTCCTTCTAAAATTGCTTACTCAATTATTCCTGGCTTATGCTTCGATTCATCATGATCACCGAATTGTATTTGACATTGTAAACCAGAGAATTGAATAGCTTCGTCGCAAGTTACTGGATGTGTTCCATCGATAATTCCATTTCGACACTAATAAATCATAAAAAAAATATTCAGTTTTGCTTTTCAAAGGAAAATCGTTTTGTTTTACTTGAACATAAAGTAAATTAAGCTGTACAGGATCACGTTGATCTATATTAGTGTCAGAAAAAAAATATTTTCGTCGTAGAGTAACCGTAGATTCTTCATCGATATTCTGTTGACGAAGAGTTTTTGATTGGTCAAGCCATAGAGCTAAATAATTTAAATTCAATAGCAAACTAATCTCTTCATATTAAACTTACTATCATCATCTGTATGACATTTTTTCCTTAATTCTTCCATTTTCTTATCAGTACGTTGTAATGATCGATCCTATCACGAGAAGAATTTCATCGTAGTTTTCTAAAAAAAAAAGAAAAGTAATTTAAATTACTCGAAGAAGAGTTGCTGTTTTTGAAGCATTGGTATTATTGTCCATATCAATATCATAAACCAATGAATATTCATCGTAATTTGCAATACCGAATTTCGTACATATATAAACCATTAATTGAGCAACAATTAATGAATCATCAGCAAGAATTGTTTTAACAGTTCCATCAAGTAAACGAATTTTAAGTGGACGGTATCGATTTTTGTACTCGACATGATCCTATAAAAAGAAGGTGCAGCCATAAAAATAAACTTCAATAAGTTTTTCTTTTGAATCATACTCCATTTTTCAAGGCATAATAAATCAGAGTTTTTGATGGATCAAGCCAATAACTTCTCAATGTATGTTGAGTATCGTTAATGAAAAGTCCATATTCTGATACTAGAAAATGAAATGCGCAGGTTTTTTATTCTTTTTTAAGAATCAAAATCGACTATTATCGTGCTTGCTTACATTCATGATCAATTGTTATTAATAAATGTTGTTGAATATTATGGCATATATCGCTAATTAACATTTGAACATCAAATTGCATTGAATGAACTACATTATCATGTGGAAGATGTATATTCAATGTGATCATATGATCATTAGCACGATCATTGCCATTAACTATTCTTGAACCGTTAGTTTTAACCATTATTCTATTAAAGTTATATGTTCGATGATGATGATGATGATGTTGCTGTTCTTTATTTTGACTTGTTCGTTCGCAAACATACTTCTGAAGAAAAAAACGATGCAATTGATAAAAAAAAGAAAGAAAAAAGAAATTGAATCTTATTTGAAGAATGATTAAGAAACGAAATAAAGCAAAAATCAAAAGTATCTTCAACTATTATTGTTACTTTTACTATTCTTTAAGGAAATCAACTTTTTCTTTTTGATTGTAGATGAATGAGAGACACGAAGAGAAAATCAACGCGTAATACATTCGACTAGTAACAAATATGATGTGTGGTCGCTCTTATGTGTTGTTGGTGTTCAAAGGTTCAGAAGAAAAGAAAGAACAACGAAAGAAAGCAGAAGAAAAAACTGTTCTCCTTTCTTTCCGCCTGTCCTGTCCAGTCAACAATGAACTTCTTGTTTTTTTTTCTCTCGTTCTTTTTTCTGCTCTTTAGTACACTCACCCAAGTAATGACTATTACTATAGTCGTATTCAGATGACGAGATATATATGGCACTCATGTGTGCGTATAACGTAACAGACGTTTTGCGTATGTCTGAAAATGATAGCGATTCCTTCTCAATGAACAATTGTCATTTCTGTTAGCAGTAGGTTGATTCCCGCTGAAACATATCTACCCTTGACTTCTGTTTTCATTCATTTTCCTCTTCTCGCTCGTTCGCTTGCTCACTCGATGAAAGAAGAATAAACAAAAGATAAGTTCATATTGAAAAATCAACAACGATATTAAATCAAGTAGAAAGATAGAAAAATAAAATAAACGAAGTATTTTAATCAATAGCAGTCAATCGTTGATGTAATAGATCGGCTTGCTCTATGTCTTCATTATTTAACCATTTGTCGCGTATATTTATTCTTATTTGTTCATTATCAATTAATATATAAGCAATCATTACTTTATCATAACCAATTTTTTCAAAATTATTAAAATGAAATTTTTTCCATATATTTTTTCTTATTAACCAATTCTGTTTAATACAGTCGATTATAAATTTATCATTAATATTAATTAGGAAGAGATTTTTCAATAGCAAACTCCATGCTTGATAATCATTTTTATTTTTTTCATAATCTAAATAATCAAATAATCGATCAAATATTTCTATAGAATTACGTATTTCTTGGCAATAAATTAATGTGTAAGGTGATGAACTTGGATCTAAATCAATTAATTTCTTGAGATCATTTAGATTCGAATCAAACCAATAAATATATTTATAGGCATTTATATATGATCGATGTTGTTCAGCATATAATTGTAGTATAGGATAGATATGATCTGTATGTGTCTCAATTACATAAAGAAAATAAAGATATTTCAGTAAATAAATATCGTAATTATCAAAATATTGATTTGATAGAAATTGAATTTCCTGAAAATTAGTCGATAATTTAAATGTCCATAATTCTAAATCTCGTTCATCATCAATAAAAATTTGAATTTTATCTTGAAATGGATTTATTGTTGTCTGAATTATTGTATAATTATTTAACCATTGTCTATAATCATATAGAAAATGTAAATTTATTATTAATAGTTGTTCAAATTTTGGATCAAATATGGGAATGTAAGTTACATGTTTACATCGACCTGAATAGAACGATGGCGGAAGACTTTTATAACGTGTTTCAATATCATTATATAAATAAATTGTTTGCGGATTTATTAAATATAAACAAAGATAAGAATAAAATGTTTGTGTACGATTGATTGTTGGCGAATGAAATAGTATTTCAAAGATCTGCGGTAATAAATCTATATCGATTTGATCGTTGGAATGGAAATTTTCTATGAGATAACGAAATATAAATTGCCAATAAAGACGAATATAGGATCGACAAAATGATGACTGTAAAATATATTTTAAATAATAGAGAATACGCGTCCATTGATGTTTCATTGCATAATGACGAAGTGTTAATAATAACGAACGAATTTGATCATCATGATTTATTGTTATTAATTGTTCGAGGCGAGTGAAAAGTTTTCCATTTGAATACCGACGATTTGATGATATTAAACCAGTATAAATATTGGATTGATATCGACCGGAGTTTTTCGTACGGCATGGAATTCGATTAGAAGGAAATAAATCAAGATCATCATTATCCTCTAGTGTAGATATCTCTGATGATGATGAAGATGATGATGAATGATGTAGACGTTTTGTCATGATATCTATAATGGGGTTTCTTCTCACAAATATACATGAAATTTTATCGTTAGATGATCGGTTTCTTGAGCAATAAGAAACATTTATTATTTCTGGGAAATCTTACCTCTTCAAAGTGATTTCTCTACGGAGAATCATTACAATACATATATATATATATATATATGTGTGTGTGTGTAAGCTAAAAGATCGATATGAAATAAGAATAATAGCAATAGAAGACAGACGAGTAACTATATTTGCGCGATAGTACAAAGGAAAAGCGAAGGACTATTATAATAATGTTACTGATTGATATTCTTATTTGTATTACTAAATACAAAGTCATTGTTCTTTTCCTTTTCCTGTCGATGCCGATAGCCGAAGAAAAAAAATGAATCAACTCGTCTTGATTGACAATAAAACAGCAACAAAAAAAAAGAGACAATAAAAGAAAACATGATTAATTTTTTGCATCATATTTTTTATTAATTATTTTAAATGAACCATGATCATGCTGAATAACAACACCTTCACCAAATGATAGATCAACTTCACAAGAATATTTATCAATTAATTGTTGAGTTAATGGTACTTGACTTTCAATCACGGGCACATGTGGTAGATTAAGATGTTCAGCAAGTTTAATAGAATAGAATAAGTTATCTGTTTTTCTTCTTGTATATCGTCCTTGTTTGCCATCAATACTAAATAAATAAATAGAAAAAATTGCCCACTGTAGTGGTTGTGTGCAATGTAAATTATTGGCTCTGTTTTGTATACCATCACCATATAATTCACCACGTAAGACTAATGATATGTGATTTTGTTCACAAAAATTTGTTAGGCAATATTTCAAAGAATATTTGGAAACAATATGGGTAAAATTATTTGATTTCGTTAAATCATATTCGCAATTTCTTCCACATACACCAAATTGTTTTTTCTCATGTGAATAATAAACCGAACACGATGTACCATCAATTTTTTTTGTTACATCAACTAATTCATTCCAGGGAAGATTATTTTGAAAATTTTCTATACGTTCTTCATCGGTTTTAGGTATGCTAAATGGTAAAGGACCGAGAACACTTGTCGGATCTTGTACAATGACTGGTTCAAAATGTTTTATACCTAATTGTTCAGCTACATCATCACCTTCTTTAAAATCTTTTTCGTTCTCAGTTAAAGGAACAATCAAACCTTCGGACCATTCATCACGAAGTTTCATAGCTCGAACACGTGGACGAGCATATTTTAAATAGCTTTGTGCCCATACTTGATCATTCGGTAATACAGAATCGGGTTGAATAAAAATGACTAATTGCTCTGGTAGGAAACTGTCACGTGGTGTTATGCATTGATAACCAAGAATTGAAACGAGATCGAGACGATCAGCATTTGGATGATTTCGAACAGAAACTATACGTTCAACTGTAGCAATTTTCATTCGAATTCATAGATATTATTAAGATCTATATTAAATATTGATGAAATTATTACCAAACTGAACCAATGAGTATAGATTTTATTTTACAATCAATTCAGTATAGATGTCGTTTGTCACTTTCCACGAACTAGATGGCATAGATCTATGGTATCATCTATTGCCTTCGGTTGGACCGTCGCGTCAGGATAAACCAAAGATTATGCTAGCATAACAATAAAATGATTAGTATGAGTCAAACATCTGTACTTCGATACCATGATAGCAACTAAACATAAATAATAGACTAGTCTGAAGTGAAAAACGCTAACTAAGCTAGTCCATAGATTCGATCGAGCTTAAGATCAAAACTCAAGGTTTTATATTCTAAAAAAATGTGAATTCATTGGCATACTGAAAACATGTTGCTAATATTTCGATAAATAATGAACGAACATTCAAGAATGATTTCTAATCTATACAAGCTTTCATGTAAATTTTATTTATTTTATGTTTTCTATTAATTTTCTCNGCCTTCGGTTGGACCGTCGCGTCAGGATAAACCAAAGATTATGCTAGCATAACAATAAAATGATTAGTATGAGTCAAACATCTGTACTTCGATACCATGATAGCAACTAAACATTAATAATAGACTAGTCTGAAGTGAAAAGCTCAAACTAAGCTAGTCCATAGATTTGATCGAGCTTAAGATCAAAACTCAAGGTTTTATATTCTAAAAAAAATGTGAATTCATTGGCATACTGAAAACATGTTGCTAATATTTCGATAAATAATGAACGAACATCCAAGAATGATCTCTAATCTATACAAGCTTTCATGTAAATTTTATTTACTTTTATGTTTTCTATTAATTTTCTCTCTCAATATTTTCACCTTTCAGTTATATTGTGATTAATTGCAATTAATAAGCGTATCAAAATATGTTTATATGTATATAGTTACGTGTATGTCTACCGCAGTATCAGTAGTTGAAATTTTATTTTATTTTAATCACCATGACTCTGTTCCGACGTGAAATCATACGAACCCAATTGATTATATTGTTTATTTTTGGTAAAAAAACGTTTTCATAGTATAAAGTAAAATGTTTCAAATATTTTTCAAGTTGCTGCAACCAACGTTGATGGTCGACCTGGAGGTCGTGGGAAAATTGTTCGTATTCGACTCTCGTAAGCCTTTTGATAGACTCGATACAAGAAGTTCTTGATATTCTTTTTTATTTAGTTCTAGAAATTTGATCAAAAACAAATTTCATTTAAAAAATATTTATCGGTAGTATGATTTCAAAGACTTTTTTCTTAAGCCTAATACTAAAGTATCTCATGATTGTAGGCGGCTAGACGTATCGAACTTAAGACAGACTCAAGAATATTTTCAGAATCTCTCTAGACTGTACCAAAAATAGCTAGGAGGAGTGAAAGACCAAGCTCTTCTGAGCTGCAAGTCGCATTGTCACGAACAACAATGGGTACATTTATTTTTATTATCTATTGGTTTGTCATAAGAAGAGTTTTTGGTGTATTTGAACAAAAGTCGGAATGAGTAAATCTGATTCAAGTCTTTTATTTTGTGCTGCCTCATTTAACGCGAAGTAATATGAATTTAACTTGCCGACAAACTAGGGCACTAAGATTTAGCCATGCAAAATTTCGTATTTTTTTTAAGAACATTCTTTCGAAGTCTATTTTAATACGAGAATGAAACATGAAATATGTGTTTTTATCTTTTATTTCTGTCTAGACAATCGCCAATTCTGCATCAATCCAATAATCATATTTTAATTCGAAAAGCAACTCGATCAGCTTCAGCTTTACTAGTTGGTACATTAGCACTGCGATCATATGTTTCGAACAATCACAAAGAATTCAGTCAATCGAGATATACACTGACAAGTTCATAACTACATTTTACTAAGTTTTTCATGTTTCACACTTCTTTTTATTCTAGATGGTACTGGAAGTCGTTGCGTAAATAGAGAAAATTTTTCTAATTTTATCTTCAATGAATTTCGTTGTCCATTATTACCTATTTTTCCACGTAATAATCATTATTGTTGCGGTCCATCTCA
>OENM01001475.1:0-12257 GCA_900239745.1 Rotaria magnacalcarata | reverse complement strand
ATTAGTAGGCCCCCATCTGAAAACTGACCTTTTAAAATAATTTTGTGGAATCTATTGAGATTTTTTAGCTTTTATGTACATACCAATATCTGAATTCAGTATGGACAATATGTTGCTGCCTTCATCTTAGGGATGTGTTAGTTCTGAGTTGGACACCTCATGAGAAACAGCTAATAAGAAAGAACAGTTAATTAGAAAATGCGTTTCTTAACTAAAGAAAATTTTTAAATTTTCCATAGGAAAAATTCGTTGCCACGCTTATAGGATCTAATTAACGCGACGCGCATACAAACGTGTCACACGTGAAGAGATCTTTCTTAAATAAGAACATATTGAGTAAAATTTCATTGTCTATTACTTAAAATCTCGCTCTACCTATACACTTTCTTCTAGAGATTTCGAAGCGTTCTTATTACAGAATAGCTCTTTCATAATTGGAAAAAACATACCGCCGAGGACATGCATCGAATCGTCTTCTATGAAACACGACTTCTATGCATTAGGACAGATTTCTTATTGCAAAAAGACGCAAAAGTATTATTCGAAATAGACATGAAGGATCGTAAAAACACTGTCCACGTGCATTCAACGGCTCCTTTCTATAAACTGTTTTTTAGTGAACAACCATATTCTTTCATATTACCCGTACGTTATTAGCTCAGATCGTAGTACATTTCACTTTGAACACGTTCCATCTATACTAGTTAAACATCAACATCAGCAAGAAAAATAGTGCTTTTATAAATCGTACCAAGTTTTAGAGTATGTTGTCTGTATTGTTCTGAGAACACTCTCCTTACCTATAATTGGTTTTTAGTACTGAAATATTATCTGCATTAAAACCTCTCTATAGTGGACACCTATCGGACTTTTAAAAAGTATCCACTATAAGGAGGTGTCCACTATGGGAAGTTTTACTGTGTATATTTTCCATTATACGAGCGTCGGTTAAGAAGGATAAACTTATTTACTAACGATGTATTAGGTAAAAAAGCATAAAAATGAAAAACTGACATCGAGACTATCAAAAAATCTGACTTTTTTAAGAGACATAATGGAAGACCCCGGGTCTTCTAATGTGTCGGGGGCTTTACTTGCTCGTCTTTCAGCGTTGATTCTCTCTCTCTCTTTTTCTATTTCTTTTCTCCTTCCTCACATTACTATTACTAGTAGCAATTTAAAAATGGTCTGATTATGCGCTTTGGCCAACTATGACAACCAGATCTACTATACAGACACAAATTCTTTTTCTTCGTCATTGTTTCTCAATTTTTGTTCGTCAGTCAAAGAATACTTAATACATAGATTTTCTGGATTCGTACAGCGTATTAGTTATTCCCTAATCAAACTCAAATCAATAGGCGAAAAAAGATTTTTTTTCCGTGAAGAGATCATCATATGTTCTGTAATTTCTTTATTAGTGGTCGAACGGCTGGTTTTGCCATTGGTATTATGACAGCGTCGTCTAGTCTTTTGATTTTATGTATTTATTATTATCGATATCGCTTAACACGAAAAGGTTAGAAAATAGACGAGAACTTAGTCTTTTTTTTTCTATTTCTTTTCATCAATTGAAATTATTGATATTACAGAATCACAAGGTGTCAAGTCTTATTTAATGTATCCCATTCAAACTTCATTGTATAGTAATGGTGAGTTTTCAAAAACATAAAGTTTTAATTTGATCGTTTTATTTTCTTTTAAATGCTAAAATCAAATAAATTATACTATTAGGAGATACAAACCACTATATCAACGACAAATAAACATCAATTACAAAACGAGTAGTTAAATTAAGATCTCACAAAATAAAACAAAAATAAAATCTTATGTTTATAGTCCTTCCAGTTTATTCTGAAGTTGTAACAAATGTATAACAAAATTTTCTTTATTATTCATTTTCTTATCAAATTGTTTTTTTTTGAAATAAATTTGCTTTGTATTTATAGATATTATTCTTTTGATTTGCTAGAAGACAAGCAATGAAGAATACTAATCTATCAAAACAATTTAATTTTTTACTTACTATTGCATGTAAGTTGAAAAAGTTTATCTATGATTGCTATAATTAATGAGCATACTTATTTATAATTAGTCTTGATATTTTCATTGGCCGATGGAAAAGGATTCGCAGGTGGAAGAGGAGGTAGCGGTTTCAAAGGTGGTTCGAAAGGCTCAGGAACATTTGCTGGTGCATCAAGTTATAATCGACCTAATAGTTATAAACCCAATATAGTTCAAACGTAAGTAGCTCGATTTTATTGACGAATTAAACTGTTATTCTATATTCCCTATTTAGTCATGGTGGTGGTAGTTTTAAAGGGAAAGCTATTAGTTTTGCTGCTGGAGCTGCTAGTGGTATAGCAGCATATTCATTGATGAAATCAATGTCTAGTTCATTTCATTCACGACCAGGTGGTAATTATGAACCAGGCTATGGTGGTAAGTGATTGAGTTTCTTTCATTTTTTTTAAATTCCCTTTTCGTTTTTAGTTGGAGACACTTGTGTAAATAATGAAGAGATGAATGGTACTACTTTTGGACAATTTCGTTGCCCATTGAATGGATTTCCGTATGAAGCAAAGTCTTGCTGTGGTGAACATGAAAAGCAATTCTGTTGTATACCGGAAAGAAGCAGGTATATTGTTATTTTGTTTTCCTTGAAATTTCTAATTATCTCTATGTATTTAGCCGCCTGGTAACAAAAGCATCAAGTTTCGGCTGGATTATTCTATTCATCGTCTTTGTTCTTGTTACTCTTTTACTTTGCATTCGGTATCGCCGACATCGAAAAAGTATGTTTATTAAATATTTGTTTTACTAGTTTGACCTTTACTATTTTTGTAGAAGAGATTGTGACGATACCAACAGAATCACGACTAACTAATGAAAATTCATATGGTGTTCCATCAAGAAATCCAATAGGAAATTTTAATCCATATGTAAAACAACCAATTAGTCCCTATTAAAGTTGAAAGGTAAAGAATTTTCTCATATACAAAAGGTAGCAAAATATCTAAATGCTTTGTGAGTTTTTCTCGAATTTTATAGCTAAGTAAGTTTTAAAACAACTGGTTTGTTTTACTCGTCATGAGATCAGAAAAACGAAAACCAGCATGATATTAAATAGGACAAATATATTATTGATTTTGAATAGCTTATTACTTTTTGAAGTACTCAATACCCACTTGTTCGTGCAGTTGCTTTTGTAAAATTACCGTATGATTATTAAATGATTTTTTTTCCAATATTTAGGTGTTTCATCAAATGCAGAATGATGTTTTGTATAATTAGTAAGACTATAGTTCAACAATCTTCATATATCGAGAGAAAGAAATGATGCTTTGTAAATATCATTGAATTCGTTTATTCTATTTTATTTTTCTATCGTGTCTGCATTGTCTATTTAAAACACGCTTTGTGTATCTCTATATTTTTTGTTGCATGTTTTTTTTCTCTTGACTAAAATAAATATATAGATATTATTTTCAAAGAAAACATTGATTGATCGATCTAAATTGTCACAATGGCATTTTCTGTACTCGTGAAACCAGTGGAGCGATAAATTCATATCTTAGATGAATTCGTTTTGCTTTCAAGGACTCGGCTATGTTGTTAACTAATGCAATAATTACATGTTTATGTGTACGATCAAAAATAAATGATAAGCATAACAGTATAGCATGGCATGCATTGAAAAAAAAATGAAACTCGAATCTATGTTGATCAAAGGCTAAATATTTCTTATCTAAAGGACGCATAGTACGTCATTCTGATCATAATTCTTTCAAGTATATTTTCTTGTCTCTGTTGAAATGCGTTCTACTCTTTTATATGCATTCTATTGTATAAATACACTCAAATATTTTCAATTCATTTGCTTGTATACTACAAAGTATAAAATAAACCTATTGTCTGATGTTGACCATACACAATCTCATAGTAGTTTACATTTATACCATAGATCACTCATTCAGAATGAGACAACATTTCATTTTCAACTAAGCCTAAGAAAAAAAAAAGATTCATGTCGATAGATATGAGTTGTCTTTTGAGCAAATTTATTCAAGTACACTGAACTCAGTCGAGTACAGTGATGATTAAAATTCTTTTTCAATTTCTATTAGTCTTAACAGAGCATTCCGATTTTGAGAACTTAAAGGAGATTTATCTTTGAGAACTAATGACACATATAGTGTGGTTTGTTTTAAATATCCTTCTATTCTAATTTTCAGTTTCATCATTTTGATGCTCTGAAAGACATTTTATGCGCAGAAGAATGCGTTTCAGATCTTTTTAAAATTCAATATAGATTCTAACCTTGTTTTACGTCTATATGAGTATGTAGAAATCTTGTATTGTTAACATGTTTTCTGATAAGATTTTCATCCGCAGATGCTCTCCGTAGAGATGTATTTTTGTACTTGCGTTTCACTGCCACAATGAATTCTTGATTAAATTCATTTTTACACATATTACTGAAGGGATTCAGAAGTCAAAAATTAATGAGAAAAAGAGCATTAGAGTTTGTTTGTTAAGAATAAAGGGTGACCTATCGTATTTTCACAACATATTTTATTTGTAATACTTAAACTCAATTTCTTTGGGTTTAAACTAAAGTTTAAACAAATTTTCAAATAAATGTAAATTGTAAATGATCTTTCACCTGGTTTGAACAGATTGAAGAAGTAACGGGATTTCTATTGGTCGAAAAAATAAAGAAAGTCAACTTTTTTTGTACACAAGTCCCAAGGAAATTTACTTAAATCAATATTTTTTCGGCGATCTAATGCTAGATGAACAAGATTAAATTTTGTTTGTTGTTGTTATAACTATTTGTTTTTTCACAGTTACACTTACCATATTGATTTTTGCCTCTACGACTTAGTAAGTCAATGAATTTCGCTGTGTTTTCTCAAACGTAATAGAATATTTAAGTATAACTTCGGCTGCATCAATTCCGTTCTTTGGATCGAACAACGAAACCCAATACTTTTTAGATTTTTACAATATTTCAATTTTACCAAATAAAATCAATAGTTTTCTTTTATTGAAGGATACGTTTGACAATTTATAGATACATTTCTAATGTATAATTGATACACTAAATCTTAGGTGCTAAACATAATATTACGCACTATGGAAAATGACGCTAGATGATAAACGTTGGGATAAATGAATATGACCTATATATTCTTCTTACTCTTAATGATCCTCAACTTTACTCGTTATCACTTGTTAATTTTCAAGAAAAAATACTTTTTCAATATTTAACAGGTTGATTATTAATGCAATGCTTCGCATCGCATTTAAAGTACATAATAGCTCTACATACTGAAAAAAATTGAAAGAAGATGAAATATTTTCGTGTAAATTCTCATCCATACTACTATTGTTTCCACGATTAGCAGTACTTTTATTCGTAGAAATGCCATCACGCATTGAGATTTGGCTGTCAAAATCGACCAGATTAAGCCTTTCCAATGGAACCAGACTATAGGGAGATAGATAAGATGGATCTTCTCCTGTGAGAAGAGCTAATTCTTTTCTCGTTATTATTTGAGCTGTCATTGCTTCTAAAGTCGGATCTCAAAATCCTTGGATAAATAGAAGAGTCGTTGTGCCTGTCCATATTGGTAATAGAATAATGTTGTATATCGAAATATTATTTTATTTCGTGGAGCGCGAAAACTTTTCCTATTGAAACATGCCATTGATTGTCACAACAGTCAATTCACAAGATAACCGTGTCATTAATCATAAAAATGTCGACACAGAATCCATATATATATATATATATATATATATATACAATGACTATTAATTTTTGGCCTATTGCCACTTAAAAGACCTATCGATTTCAGACCCATAAGCCAGATGATTCATCAGTAACGTTTAGGTATGATATTGAGTCTCCTTTGACATACTGTACCTATTGATGTACTATTAGATGGTTATATGAATGCTTGAGTAGTTGTTATTACCAATTACTTTTCTAACCTTTAAATTTTTATTACTTTATTATAAGTAATAAGTAAGAAAAAAAGTATTTATTATTACTAATTAGTAATAATGTAATAAAATTTAAAAGTAATAAGAGTAATTAGTAATAACTCTATCTAAAACTAATCTATATTTTGGTGTAAAATAAAAATAACAATTAATGTATCATCAAAATAATAAATTGAACGAAAATGACTATTAAATTAATACGTAATAGTGATATAGCACCCCTAATTGCCACCTTTCGTATAAAGATTTGAATGAATTCTAGTTCATCATCTATGTCGATCAACAAATAGTCAGTCGTCATAGCAAGTGAAATTTTGCCAAGATCATTGAGTTCATTTATATTCGTCCTAGTTTTAAATACTCTTCATGCTTGGTTCTATATTTCGGTTGAATGAGATCTATCATCAGCTGATGCAACAATGTCGATCATTCGAATGACATTATGTAGTGATCATGACAACGATCTCAAACAACTGTATGATCACATGAAGAACGAATACGACAGAGAGGAAACGAATCTTCTCTCTCTTGGGGATGTGATGTTCGATATGGGAAAATTCGATCTGGCCGAAAAGTACTATCGTCGATGGTTGAGCGAACTTCCATCGAATGATCCCTCCCTTAGTGTATTGTATCAACGTCTTGGTATAGTTGCTGATGCGAAAGGTGAGTATGATACGAGTCTCGAATGGTACCAGAATTCACTCGAGATCGATATGCGAACTCATCCATCGGATCATGTCAATATTGGTATCACACACAACAGCATCGGTGAGACTCATCGAAAGAAAGGTGATCGTGGTCGAGCACTCGAATCGTACAATCGAGCCGTGTCACTCTTCAAACAAGCACACGATGAGAATCACCCACATTTGGCCTCATTTTACAACAACATTGGCTTGATCTATCGCGAAGAGAAGAAGTATTTTGAAGCGCTCGACTTCTATGAGAAGTCACTTGATATTTGGAAAAAGCATCTACCAGCGGATCATCCTGATTTGGGTGGATCGTACAACAATATTGGCACTGTTCATCGATGTCTCGGTCATTATGATCTTGCATTGGATCATTGCAATCGATCACTTAAAATCAAATTGAAGTCACTTCCTGCACAACATCCATATATTGCAAGTACCTACGAGAACATAGGTCTTGTGTATGAAGACAAGGTTGAATTAGAGTAGGTATTGATATTTTTGCGAAGAATTTCGACTATTGTGAGTAACCATCTGAGGAAATTGACTCAAATCTATGTTAGGATTTTAACCAGGATAAAATATTCTAATATCACTTGCTATCAATGACATCTGACGCATGTCCTAATTGGTCTTGAAAATTTGATCTAGTTTTCCATGAATATCACGATTCTTATGGCCACTAGTGTTTAAACACATTATAGATTCAAACGATGAACACATCCCATTTGAAGAAAGACACGTATTCGCATCATAGGCCGAAACCGAGTCGAGTCGAGTTTGATTTGAGATACCCGGTTTTTTTAAGTTTTCATTGTTTCTTTCAACTGTTTCTCGACATTGACCGTTATTATCAGTTGTTACATTAAAATGATACAAATTTCACTCATTGCATTGAATTAATCGAACAAAAAGTACTACGAATAGATAGTGATGAACTGACAACGTCCAATAGACAATAATGAATGACATACAATGACTTTCATTGTATTCAATCCTATGTCATAAAAACCGCATGAAAATTGCCGGTTAACCGCGGTTTTACCGGCTCCCATATCAGTATAATTTACCGCAAAAAATGATTCGGTATTCGCAACATGGGATGCATCACGTTCTATTCATCAATTAGATCATGAATATATAGATAAGTCATCAATAAGACAACATACGACAGAATTGTTCGTATTCTTCTTAATCTTTCCATCTTCTTATATTATTACTGATCAAGCAACTTTCGCTGCTAGTTTCAATCATTTTTTCTTCGAGCATGTCGATCGATTTCACCGACGACACTTCAATATCGGATCTGCTCAATGCGTCCTCATCTGTTTCATGTCCTATACCATCACAATCTTTGTCTACTCAAGTGACATACATGTTTACCAGTATGAAGCAAGCTCTATGGCACGACAAAAGTCATTACAAAATTTTGCCAAGTCCCAGGCAACAACAACAACAACATATTCAACTGCCCAATCCAACCCTTTATCGTCTTGTCAAACGCACATTCCCAGTTCCATGCAGTTCAGCTCCGTTCGATTGAGAACAACAGGCAGCGAATTTAGCTTGAAGTCTTTTATTTTATTTTGGATCATTCTTATAAACTTTATTAATTTTGTGAATTATTGCTGTTGTTGAAAACCCCTGCTATTGTCAATTATTAATATTGTTGAAAAAATTTACATTTGAAAATCCGTTGTGTGAGTCGAGTTAGGCATGTCATTTATATTGTGCTACAAAATGTGTATATGACTTATTCTCATCTACTGATGAGTAGGAATTTTTCAGCTTGTCATATACTATATATGTTGCACATATGAAGAAAATATGTAATGATATCTCCCACAAGTGTCGATGAAACTGGTCTATCAATTTGTCATCATTCTACGTGAAATAGTAATATGTCCATAAAAGCCTGTTTTCATCTTTTCCAGACTCGAGTTTTGGTACACAGGTATATGGAATGGAACAGTGAGAAAGGACAGAAAAGTTGAATTACCCTAATATGTTTAGAAACTCTCTATTCTACTATACCAATTGATGACGGTTTCATAATCCTATGACCATAACAAGATTGGTTAGTTTCGAAAGAATTAGCTAAATATATCGAGATTCTGAACTGATTTTTGAACTGTCGTTAGAGTTTTATGTCAATAGACCGCTCGGAATAGTTCATATAGGCAACGTTTCACTCGAGGGCTACTTTTGAAAATACCGTATCTGAAGGATATTGACTAGGAGCTAAATCATTACCATTGTCTGCATCTGTCGGAAATCATTGACTAACATGATCTATGATGAATCGTTGTAAAAATTATTTGACACGAGTATTTATTCTGCATAGCAAAACTTGATCGACAATATTGTTGCAATTTTTCAGTTAGCTATGCGTTTCCTTTGAAAATATGAATTCAAAGAAATTCTTTCACAATTGCAATTAAATTTTCAGTGCTTCATAAATTCAGCAATTTAGATGATACATTTGACACTGTAAACAGATTTTAAGCTAAATCAAGATACAAGTAAACTGTTGTTAGAATTTGCACAGCCATCAATCATATTGATACACGAACAACACTATAAAAAGTATTTATATTGTACAATGAAGTCGAAGGTGCGTTTATGTCTCATGATCACTTCTCACAACTCTTTGTCAAAATTCTCAATTATTGATGGGAACACTTTATTTCTAAAAAGTCCTCTTACAGATTATAATTTTAAAAGAATCTCAATTCATCATCAATGGTTTGATCAATCTTCAAAACTACTCAAACTGCAAGCTTGATCGAATGCCCTACATATTCTTAGTATTTCAGATACTATGACATATATGAAAACTCAACTCCCAATGTTTTCTTGCATTTTCAAAGTCGTGAAATCTATTCCTACTCATTATTTGCGCTTCTGTTCTCCACTAACAATGAGCGCTATCACATTAATTCATTTTAGTTATCATATCCCATCTACCGTTCCATCAACTATCGTCTACGGGAGAAGTAAATTGTTGTTTATTTCATCCAAGACAACCTATTACAAGAAAGATTCATTAGTCAACGCATTCAAGAGCTGCACTCCATTTAGATACATACCATTTATGCATGTTTTATCAATTGTATCCAATACTGATAGGATTAACAAACAAAAGATTATATTGATAGAATTCGTTCAATTTCAGCGATTCACCATCACCACCTATGAATCGATGAAGCAAAAACAATTGCAGTTACTGCCTTTATAGAAAAAATGGAACAACAGCAATTCAGATATTGCCAGAAAATCATTATTTCAACCTCTATAACTATATTCACACAGGAAAGAATTATTTTATGTCAATGATAGCTATATTTTCACTCAATATCCACAAATTTCTGTCAATTGAACAGCTCCGGCACCAAGAAGTTGAGGAATGACACTACACGATGGAAAATTTATGTAACAATGTCAATACCTACCCCATTTCAACCTTGTATTCATACACAAGACCCATGTTTTCGTAGGTCATTGAAATATCTGGATGTTGAGCTGGAAGTGACTTCAATCTGATTTTAAGTGATCGATTGTAATGATCCAATGCGAGATCATAATGATCGAGACAATAATGAACAATGCCAACATTGTTGTACGATGTACCCAAATTAGGATGATCCGCTGGTAGATGCTTATTATCTATAGCAAGTGACTTCTCATAGAAGTCGAGCGCTTCAAAATACTTCTTCTCTTCGCGATAGATGATGCCAATGTTGTTGTAAAACATGGCCATTTTCAGGTGATTTTCATCGTGTGCTTGTTTGAAGAGTGACACGGCTCGATTGTACGATTCGAGTGCTCGACCACGATCACCTTTCTTTCGATGAACTGCACCGATGCTGTTGTGTGTGATACCAATATTGACATGATCGTATGGACGAGTTTTGACCAAAATCTCGAGTGATTTCTGGTACCATTCGAGACTCGTATCATACTCACCTTTGTCGTCAGCAACCATACCGAGACGTTGATACAATGCACTAAGGGAAGGATCATTCGATGAAAGTTCGCTCAACCATCGACGATAGTACTTTTCGGTCAGATCGAATTTTCCCATGTTTCTTACCACATCACCAAGAGAGAGAAGATTCGTTTCCTCTCTGTCGTATTCGTTCTTCATGTGATCATACAGTTGTTTAAGATCGTTGTCATGATCACTACATAATGTCATTCGAATGATCGACATTGTCGCATCATCTGATGATGGATCTCATTCAACCAAAAGCATTGGATTTACCATAAATATCATCGACATTGCTTATCAGCACGATCACTCTTTCTATGTAAGTGATAAAAGAGACGTCAGTGGCAGCATACTTGATTTCGATGGTCAATTCATGTACCTATATTGTTCTTGTCGCTTAAGTCATGAGTCTTTGTCCGTGACGATAAACTTTCTAATGTCGCGTCGAGGTTTTGTGTTTCTTAAGAAAATACTGATATGCAACATGATCTAATAAAATGGTTTACATTGAATGCTATACGTGAAGAGATAAAAGTGGTGAGACATTGAACAAAGTTTTTTCTTTATTTCTACATTTGGTGAAATGTTAAGCTATCTGTCGTGTCACTACAACCATTTCTATATTTGACAAATAAAACACTAGGCTAGTACATAAATATCTATAGAGCAAAGTAAGTAATCCTTAGAGATTCGCTTTGTTCAGCTCGAACCTGTAAATAGTCAATAGAAACAAATGAATACAATGTCTACTGTATGATTGCATTTGGAAATTCCCCTATTGATACTATTATATGCCGAAAATATTTGAATCTTTCCCGGTTTTTAGCCGAACGAAAGAAAAATCGATATTCCTTTACAGTATGGAAAACATAACCACAACGTTACGCAACAGTCTTCTATATTTTGCAATGATGGAGGCTACCTTTTTAACTTTTGGGCAAAATCCATAGGTTTTTCCCATGAATTCAAGAAGAATAACGCGTAGGGTGTCTGACAGATGCACTTAGCATGCAATTATGAAGGATATTTGTTTTTCACACAAAATCTATCCTCGATATCGTTTTAAAGTTTTTGCCTAAATAGTCGTTTCGACAATGCGAGAAATAGCTGATAAAATTATGTGACCATTCAAGTAAATCACATTCAAGTTTTGTAAACTTGCTTTCGACTAGCTTGACATTCCAACCGTTTCGAGGGAAAATATGGAATTTGCAGCTATGTTTCATCTTCATTATATTAATGTAAAGTGAAAGATATCCATTACATTATACTTGGCTTCAGAGAATGCTCAGCCACCAGAGAAAGGGTCCACCTTAATTATTTATGAATTTTCAAGAGAGTCCTCTTTTTTCAATTCGATCTTTATATGCTAAATGATAAAATCAATGTGACTATTGCTTTAGTTGGCAATTCGTGTTGTGGTTTTTTTTGTTAAAATGATTGGATTTTTACAGTCACTTTCAGCAACTAAAATTTATAAATCTTGTTAATTAAACACATTGATAATACTGAAAATTTATCAGTAACCTCGAAAGAGACTATAAGTAAGTTCCTTCCTG
>OENM01001474.1:8356-33437 GCA_900239745.1 Rotaria magnacalcarata | reverse complement strand
ACCTAGATATTGATAAGACAATTCTGTGCACAAAATCTCAGCTCAATCGAATGTAATTGTGAAGAGTTATCGAATAAACGGACGGCCGGACACACTGACGGATTCTATAGTGTACTCTTTTTTTTTGAGTACACAAAAAACAAGTTGTCCCTAATATACGCCAGTTCCTCTTTGCTCTTTACGGTAAAAACTTTGTCGGGTTCACCGAAATATCACTATCGATTTATTATCGAATCACAAAATTAGGTAAATTCATTTTTACGGCGTTATACTTTATCGGCAAAGGACTTATGACACTGTAAACGGATTCATCCTTTATTATCGAAAATCGATTTACTGCAACTATTTTGTTCAAATATGTCTGTATCTGTAGGACAGCGACATCTATTTCAAGGTAAGTATTTTCTTCAAAGAAATTAAATTTTTAAAATTTATCCACATGAATTACTATGAAATCTGAGTGTTTCGTGTTCTCTAAATCTACTTCCGAGAAAAGAAATCTTTCTCATCTCGTGCGTCATGTAAACATTGCATCAGCATTGGCATTACTCATTGAAAAATCTACCTGCGTACTACATAAGTTGCATCAGCATTTTCATTTATTCAACTCATTCAAAAATAATGGAGACTTGAAACGTTCGCGACCAGCAAAGGCGCCCTGGCTACCTAGCACGCATCTCACCGTGCCAGTTTTTTACAAGTACGTAAAAACAATTCTTCATTGCATCACCCATTGCACCTTTATGTCCTAATGAGTGTGTTCGGTCGAAATAAAATATACTTTCTCTGATCTCATATGGAATCCTTCGAGTTTGAAAATTTCAGAATGATCTATTAGTAGTACCGAATGTTTTAGTAAACTATAATTTAAACGGAATATATCAATACCGATACTAGCATTTTGGGTGCAATTTCTACATCGATGTGCCACATATCTTAAAAGCACGTTATGATAAATATTTTCGCAAAGGGATATCACAGACGCCTACGACAACTCGGCCCCACTCACCTGTATTTGATTAGTGACATCAGCTGTATCGTATTTGCCACTTGTCTCCCATGAAGATTACGCTATCAGTCGAATAATAAAATTGTTGTGCTTTTCGGGGAAAAAATTTCATTAAAATATGGGTCAATAAACACCGGCAATAATTTCATTTATTCTACCATTGAGTAATGTTTTAATAAGTTTTCGCTCTTACTTTAACCCTAAACAATCAATTTAATGTTTATAATTTAGTTTTAATCATGCAAATCAAAATGGCATTCGCCACTAATCTTCTCGTATTGTCAGTCTCAGATACAAACGAACAAAATGCAGTTTCCTTTCAACCAAACCGGGGACCTTTTGACACCAAACATCAAAGATGTTTGTGTCACTAGAGTCAATCCCATCCTAGCATCAAGTGATGCCTTTTCACTTGATGATAATGATCTTCATTTTTCTTCACCTGGATTGAAGTCAAATGAATATACGTTCCCACCAACGAAAGACAATAATTATGAAAACAGTGATAATAATGAACAACAACAACAATATGATTTATTTTCAACATTTCAATTTCCTGTTTTAAGCGAACTTGATAAAACAGGTAAAATAAATGCTTTTTTGACATTTTTTGAATTAATTTTTCTTTTTAAAATTAGATTTACAAATGGAATTTTTAGATTTTGAGAAATATCTAACTCAATCATCAATTCCATGTACTGAAACGGATGTTCATGATTCATCAATATCAACTGATTCAACATTATGGGTTGGTGAAGAATGTACAATCGATTCAGAAAATCGAAGCGATATGATGGTACCACCATCACCATCGATATCATTATCATCAGAAAGTTCATCAACTGTATCATCAACACATAAATCAACAAAGAAAACAAGTTTAACAATAATTGAACGTAAATTAAGAAAGAAAGATCAAAATAAATCAGCAGCGGAAAAATATCGTAAGAAAAAACAAGCAGAACGCGCGGAATTGTTAGCTCGACATGCTGCATTAAAAAATCAAAATCAAGAATTGAAATTCGAATTGGATAATCTAACATATCGCTTGGAAAGTTTCAAGCAATTATTTGTTGATGTTCTTCAAGTGAAAGTTCCATTGAATGAATCAAAATAACAATTTTATTTTTTCATTCAAATTTTCCTGTTGTCACACTTTTGTTTTTGTTGTCAGTCGGCTGTCCACTATTTTTTTTGTCCTAGCTTATTAATAAAATTAATATATATTTACTCAATAAATCATCCTATCCGTAATCAAATATTTATTTTTAAGCTATAACTCATTGTACAGTTTCACACATAGTTTACAATATATTTTGCAAACGAATTGAAGTAATATATAGATATGATGCAGATTCATTTGATTTGCAGATTTTCTTTGAATCGTAGATTAATTACAATTATCATTTTCATATCTTCGAATTGATGTAATGAAATTATAGTTCTCCTTTCTATATGATTATTCTCACGAGGGCACATATCCAACTGATAAATCGTTTTTCGAATCGAACTTCATTCATTTGGTCGACCCTATTCAGCAGTGTCCAAGAACTGAGAAATAGGAATTCCTAATCTGCCGAGGAATTACCAGTGTCGCTGTGATAATTCCTAGAGAAAACGGGAATCAACCATTGGTTCCCTCACAGTTCCACCATTCACGAAAGTCGCGATATTACTTTTTTTTAAATAATTTGCACAGAACTATTGATTCTCACAATTTTGTAGGTGAAGATGAGTGTAAGAACAAAAATTATTGTGAATATTCCATATTTTTACCTTTAGTATGCAATGAACTGTAGGGGATCTGAGGAGGAATTCCTGATTCTCAGTCCTTGGGCACCCCTCAAAAACGATTTATCAGTTAGATGTGTTCCCTCGTCAATAGGCATATTTACTAGCGTATATTAACAAACTTCAATAAAACTTAATCATATTTCGTCGAAGAACAGTATATGAATAACTGTGTTTATATAGGTGTTTAGTGGTGTAATCGATATATTTGCCATTGGGGGAAACCATTCTATGAGTTTGTTGTTTATGCATAGATGACTTTGATTACCGTTTGTTATTATAGTGAAATCATCATATTGAGAAATATTTCAGAAATAAAAGACCTTGTTAGTCGTGATGATGATGTTGATTATTCTCACATTGGACATTTATTCTTTAAATAAATGTATTCAGTTGTTTTATAACAAGAAAGCTGTTGTGTACGTCTACACAGGTAACCAGTAGTCCAATATCGTAAACCGGTGTAAAGAAAAGTGATGTACTTTTGGTATCAAAACATAGTTGATACCATCACTCATAAGCGGTGGAGCCATTAGGCTTGGAGAGGCTCAAGTCTCCCATAAAAATCAATTGGGGAGGCTTGGGAAGGTTCAGATATTTGAAAAGAATACCGATTTCGTCGTGATTTACTTAACTTACAATATAATAGGAAATCTGTTTCATGAATATTGTAAATTGTTGCATTTATAGTTAACAAATCTCACTTCAACGGCTGCGGCTCAGAGATGCTTCAGTGTTATAAATGGAATAAACACATCTACGATCAATAATGACACAACAACGCTTTAATCATGCCTTTATTTCTCATATTCATTAAGGGAAACTAGATCAGTTATGACATGAAGAGCATTTGTTCTGAGTGTATTGCAAAAAAACTAGAGAAAAAACAGTTACTGGATATGAACAATAGTTTTCATACTTATGATATGTTTGCTTTAGTCAAAGTTTAAGATGTTTTTATGCTTATGTTGATAAGGAAATAAAAATTTTGATAGTATAGTCCCTGTCGTGAGTCCTCGACGAGTTAAGAAAAATTTGAAAGCTTTCTACCGAGACTATCAAAAACTTACGTAAAAATTCGAAAGTATCTTCGAAAATTCGTAAGGGATTTCTAAAAAATGACTGGAAAGTGACATAGAAATATTGAGAAGTGAACAGAGAGTTTTTTGGAATTTCTAAGACTCTCTCCACTCAGTTTTTAGAAATCTTTTACAAACTTTCGAAGACACTTTCGGATTTTTACGTAGATTTTTGATAGTCTCGATAGAAATTTTTCATATTTTTCTTAAATTCTTGGGAACTCATGACAGGCCCTTCTAAAAAATTCAAAATTGGTGGGGACTCTGGGGATGCGTGAAGTGATTCTTGACTAGGAACAGAATTTTCGATTGTTCTGCAGTCATATAAATGGATCAATACGGAAAACTTTTTCAATCAAAGTTGTGACAACGAATTTTAAAAGTCTATTTTCTCTCCAATTGTCGACTTTTTATCGTTCGTTGAAAAAAATTAGAGCCTTCCCTAAATTCAAACCGTTCCGCCGCCTATGCCATCACTTTTAATTGATAATTTTATCGAATCGAACAAGTATGAATTTTTAACGATGAATTCCTTTAAGATATCATGCAAAAAAAGCATGTCTATAGAATTTCATCATAACAGGAGATGACTGTACTATCTTCGATGTTAGTTAAATTCGACTGAATAATCTTATTGACCAATCTATAAACAAGAAAAAGATTCACTTGGAAGCGTATTAAAATAGTTCCATGTCATCAGGTTGTCTTCATAGTCTGAAATTTTCATTCGGAAACTTACACTAAATCAATCGAGTCCTTGAATACGACTTTTACTTCAAATAGTATCAATTTGAAACGGAGAATTTCCATCATTAGAAGTTAAAAAATGACTTGGGTTATCATTTCTTCGCCAAAGAATTACAGATAGAAATTCAGTGCAATTGAATTGTTAGGTGATTCTTATTGTTTCTGATTCACACTAACCTCGGATTCGTCCTATATTTCCTATATTTAAAAAAATTCCTATTTTTTCTCCTATATTTCGATGAATTTTCCTGTATTTCCTATAAAAATGTAAAAAAGTAGAAAATTGTTAAAAACGCTCTTATTTTAGTATAATCTTCGTGTTTTTTAAACAAATATCTATTCGATAATTATTGATTTTTTGTATTCTTAGAATTATTTTTACAGGGACTCTATTTTATTTACAATTTCTTTTCACATTATCAAACGGACAAAATGAAAATAACTGACTATTTTAAGTAAAGATATTCAAACAAAGTAAAATAGTCTTTATAAGTAGTTGTGTGTTTTTTAAAAGCTTTTATTGTTGCCTATCATATGCAGTTACGTAAATGGTTTTGTTCAAGCGTAACGCTGTGACCTTTTTTTGACACACTTTGTTTTTCATTATCTTGGAAATTGTGTGAGTTCGAAAGTTCATTCAAACGTAATTTGATGCAACTTGAAATGATATGTTGATGCCATAAAATGACCATTTTTGGATTAAGTCTCTTGGTTATAGAGAGGAGTTTTGGTTGCTTGACTGTGACATAAAAAGACCCTCTTCTTCAGGGCCACTAATAAACTGCGGTTTCTTCTGCAACTCTTTCTCCAAATGAAACACTTCTCGAGTCAGTTTTGTAGTGCTTTTTGACCAGGCTTTAAAACACTAAAATCGTTTTCTCCAAGCTATTTTTGCTTAGATAAAAAGTGCAAGAAAACAACGTGACATTTTTAGCAACGCTAAGGTGCAGTTTTTCTTCACCAATTTTGAAGTACTTAACATGATCAGAGTTATTTGATTTTTATTAGTAATAGTCTTTTCTTTGTAACTAATCGCTATACACAAAAACGAAATTGATACACCTGTATGGAAGTTCATAGACGGTAAATTGCGTTCGAAAGTGTATAAGAGTTTACATTGTCCTTAGCTACGAAAGTCAAAACAAAATATGTCAGCTTGTAGAGACTGAAATTCTACAACTAACGATCTGTCATTGATAGTTTTTGAAAACATTTCTCGGTTAAAAAAACGCAAAATGCGATTTTTGAAAATTTTCATACTCGGTGTGCGTATAGGTAGACGTGAGTATAAACGCAATACGAACCATTACCCACACCCTGATTTGTTTTGTATTGTTTTATTAATATGTAAATAAGCATATTTCGATTGAATTTAATTTAAGAAAGAATTAAAATGAAATATTGACAAAAATTTCGTGCATATGTTAAGTTGATGCAGAAAAAGTTTAAAACAACGTTTAATTCGAATCTAAACAACGAATTTTCAATATCCTATTTTTTTCTGATTTTTTTACACTTTTTCCTGTATTTTTAAAAAGTTTGATCCTGTGCTAATTCCTACATTTTCAAAAACTTGCAATCCGAGGCCAGGATTCACATTATACTATTATAAGAGAGCAAATCTTTGTATGGTCTCTTCAAGAAAGTTATGAAATGCGTTGAAAACATTGCTGACTGAAACTCTTTATTTTAACTTTGTATTCACATTTTTTTCTCTCTCGACAGATTTCTTCCTTGTACACTTCGAAAATCAATCTTCTACTTTCACTCAACTATACGCCCAATATAAAAGTAAAAATACAAACTTTTATGCGAGACAAGTCAACGGTAGTTTTAATATTGCACACATTAACGATACGGTCTCTCCATTTTCGATTATGATTCAGAATATTCGTTACAATATAAAATCTTAGTCTATGAAAAATTGCCTATATACATCTTGTATACAAATGCAATAGAAAAATAATATCATATTTCATTTTGTCAAAAAGTCGATGAGCCGTTAAATTAATCAGCTGCTTTTGTGATAACACAGTGTGCCAGATTAATGTATACAGTAAAATGACACAGTGAATATGAAGCGTTATATAGGAAAAAAAGAAAAGAGAATGAAAAAGAAAAAAAGGAGCAACCACGAAAAAATGATTTATGCAGTGCATTATTATTTTTGCATAAGAAGTACCAATCGCGAAGTTCTCCTTTTCTCAACAAATAACAACGAAAACACACACACACACATCTTATTAGAACAAAGACATCTATTGAATACTAAAAGCAAACGAGCACTAACATTACATCCATTTGGTTTTTCTTCTCGATTTTTATTTGCACAAAAATTGAATGGAGACCATTAAAACAGCCCCACTACCACAAAAAGCTATAATTGCCAGTATTGTGATATTAATTCTACTCATTTCATATTCGTTAAGAGGCAGTAAGTATGATATATTCTTCCCGTACAATTTCTGTTTGTTGAAGAATATTTAATATAAATACTGAATGACTATTATGGAGAGAAAAAAATCATTATAATGTTTTACCTGACTTAGTGTACGAAAAATCTTATGAGAAAGAAACACGCTCTAATGTATATGTGGCCGGCGAGTTTGGAATAGCTTTTTTCTTAATTTTTCTAATAGAATTTTTGTTGAGATCCGACTTTAGAAATTTTTATATTGAGAATTATTCGTTGCATCTTTTTACAATGAGTTTTAAAATAATTCAACTCTGTCTATTTTTTTAAACTATGGGGACATAGTGACACTAAATTTATCTGAGAAATATTTCTTCTCTTCTCTGTTTTTCTATAATCTATTATCACGAGCAGAAAAAGAAAAAAGAAAAATATATTTTTTCGATTAATTATTTTTTTCACGCATTCCAATCTTAACTGAAATTCTTATGTCAACTGTGACATATAGATAATGAGCATTATATAAGATAGTTTAATTACATTTTTTACGCATTTTAGGCAATGAAGTTGAAGTAAATGATAAAGAAAGAAATATTTCTCTTTGTCAAATACGTGCTCGATTCGATGGATTGGATGGATTTGATGATCGAACACTTCTGTTATTATTGGCAGAATTAAAAATGCAGGATTTTTTAATCGGACAACCTGTATGGGGACCATTGGATACTCTCATTTATCTATGCGAACATCGTCTTAAAGTAGGTTTGAAACTGTCAAAACTTGAAGCAGCATTACACAAGGTGATAATAAATGGTCCTGAATCATCCACACATCTTGCTTGGTCGTGTGCTTGACTGTATTAGCATTAGTATAAATAGATATACCGGGTGTTCTTTGAAGTGAAATAAAGCCATTGAAAATAGACAAGTAGCTATTTTTAAATATATCGAGCGGAAAATATTGAGTGAAATTCTAGTGATACTATTTTTTTCTTTTTCTTCTTGTAGCGACTGATATTCAACATTAATCATATTCATGCATAGAATCGATCAGAAACCTTCTCTGTTTATTCTAAAGAATCCATAATAGAATAAAAGTCGCAAGTCGCAAGATTGAAAAAGCAGAAAAATAAATACATGCATTGAATTACGTATCAGTCGAAATGTAAAACAGTATTATTCTAAAAGAAATCATTGAATGACTTGTTCAAGCAAGGTAAAGAAGCCTATCAATTGATATCTTTTTGCTAAATATGAAAGATATTATTGGTCATTAGATTTTTATTTATGAACAATAGCAAATCTAAGATACGGTATTTTCAATGGCTTGACCATTCAGTTTCGCATTTATTTACAGAAAAGACTTTTAAAGAGAATAACCTTCTTCTTGAATTGAAAATATTTACCTTTGAAAAATAGTTGAGAATAAAATCGTTCTTTCGGTTACATTAACAACTGTGCATTTCAGACAATTATCAAAAGAAATCACTTACACAATTACTGTAAGGATGGAATATGATAGATGCGAATACGATGTTGTTTCTTTTATTTCAGTCAATACAACATAAATACTTCAAGATTTTAAAACATACTGAAGTTTGAAAATTAAATGTAGTGAAAATATGCTTGAAATTCAAATGTATGTTATTTTCGTAGCAATGCGAATATGAGCGAAATATAACGGTAGCATTTCGAAAGACTTGTCAATGGCAGCCATAATCTTTAGCAAATCTGTATCATTGTCAAAGAAAAAGTTATGTTATAATGATTATTAAACATAGATTACACTGTCTAATTGTTTTGATCTAATTTTATATTCAACATTTGTTTTTCTTTCTATCATACAGAGTCATCAAAGTCGATTCGTTTATTTCATAAGTTAAATCCTAAAATTTGTTTTTGTCAAACGAACCGTTCAACAAATAAACAGAAAAAAAAGGAGGAATGTTTAGTTCTGAAATGATACATGTTTCGAAATATGTCGATGATTTTGTCGCGTTGGTTTTCCTAAACTTTGCATTGATAAATCATTCAACGATATTACACTATCTCCATAATCTTCACTCGTTGCATTGTTAAATAAATCATCGATATTTCTACGTTCTATTTTTGAGCTGTTTGTTAGATTATTTTTTACGATCTCAAACATTTTTGCTGTCGGCCTTGTTGAGTTGTCACTTGATTGCTCGTCAAAAAAACCTGAATCATATGCTGATATTGGAAAACCTTGTGAGCTAGTATAAAATTGTCGTTGCTCAGCTAATAATGATTTAGCCGTTGGTTTACATAATGAATTGGGATCAAGTGGCTGAAAATCTATTTGACAATGGCCAATAATTATTGGACTACTTGCTGTACTTTTATATATTTTAACAGGCTGTTTAGTAGCTGATTGATTGGTATAATTTGGCAGAAGGTAATTGGGTCGTACATTTATATTTGCACTCTATAAAAAGAATAAGTTAAAAACATTTGTGAGAAATTACGTTACAAGGAATGAAACAATGAATATTCGAAGGTTGTGGCAATCAGAACGTTGATTACAAATATAACGAATATTCTATCCAAGATGAACCAAAAAATGCGTCATAAAATATGATATTCAATCATAGAAAACAGTTTTTTGTCAAATTTTTCGTTACTATGATGCTGGAATAATCGAATCTAGATGATGACTGAACTCAAAAATGAATATTGGATAAGCTTAAAACTAGCTTTTTTCTTATAAAAATGTGCCATTCGAATTTCAAATTTACAACATCTTACTTTCATAAGAGATTGAGTTGCATAATTATGATTATAAATAGATTCCACGTCATCTACTGTTATAATAGTATCTTCTTCACGTCTTAGTTTAGTTGGCACACTAAGATTTATTGATGTTCCAGCATCAGTTTCATTTTCTAAACTTCGATCAGTTTGTTGATCAGTAGTAGAATAATCTCCTTGAGCATGTCCTTGTGATCCTGTGTAATTCGGTTCAGCTCCGCCAGTTCCAATTCCTTTATAATAGTCATCGCTGTGATTTTGTTCTGCGTGTACTAAAGCTTGAACGACTTTTGTTGCCTAGAAAATTAAAACAAAAAAAAGCAAAATTGAATAAATATAAATTGAATTTACTCTTTGAGAATTTGAATTCTTATTAGAATTAGTCAATGTTGCATCGGAACTTCGCATGAGAAAATCTGATGAACTAAATAAAGACGATTGATAATCATCGGCTTCCGGTACAGGTGTAAGAACAGCATCTTAAAATAAAAAATATCGAATAAGAAGGTTGAAGCTTATTTTCACCAATAAATACTCACTATCCAAAAGAAGAGGATGTTTTATTTTCTGTTGTGGAGTTCGTGGTGATATTGGTGTTTGTAGGTGACGAACATGTAATTTTTTACTGGATTGACGAGCCATTTGAAGGTGTGATCGAAAACTATTCATGAACACACGTTTTATATAAGATTAAAATAATCACTATTTCAAAATGGAATTCACCCTTTTGAAAATGATGATTTGCTACAATTTTTCCATATATTACGACGAAACCATTGTCGATCTTGAATTTTTGCCCATTCACCTCGATTATCAATCATATAACCGCCTTGATCTTTTTCATCCCATATGACTATTTCGCCTAAATTATAATTATAATAATATATTAATCTTGTTAATATCTTTGACAATATTCAATGTTTACCAACTGCTGGCAAAAGATCATTCTTAGTACTCTCAGTACTATTTGTGCGACTAGTAACGTTAACTAAACTCGTTGTTGATTCACCAAGCCGTGTTCGTTGTAGCTGACCATCGGAAATACTTCTTCTATCGTTTAATGATGATGGTATTGATTCACTTAATAAATGACGACCTTGAAATCGACGGCGACGTCTAGAGATTTATAAATTTTGTTTTCTGGAATATTCGTTCAAATTAAACTCTTTTTCTGCTACTTACCTTCGAAGTCCATATAAGGTTAAATTTATAATAAATAATAAAATAATAAACAATAGTGATATGGCGACAATTGTAACATCTAAATACATATATATATCTTTGCATATTAGATTTATTATTATGTTAAATCATGTACCTGTTTTATTTAACCATTCGTGTTCATCTGAAATTGTGCTATTTGATCGTTCCATAGCACGTTGAATTGTACTGTGACGATAAGTGTCGGTTGCTCCTAAATTTAAATCGAACTTTTTATCCAGCATTACAACTCTTCGTTCTATGACTAGGATTGAGGAAGAAAATGCTCCTTCTGTATCATTCAGATCTCACTAAACTTGCGTAACCAGTATCATAACAATCTAGTGATTTAGATTCAAATAGGCTAGCATTTATATGCTGAATTATCTATTAAATATTACGATATAATAAAAATCTATCTCCGTTTCTTTTGCTATTCGTTGATCTTGATAGTTAGAAAAGTAAATATTACCGTGACTCCGACTTCTTGCCATATCCTTTTCTATTATGCTGCTTGTATTTTGTATTGTATGATAGCTTCTCGGTGGCACAGTATTGCTTGTCATAGGATAATTATCAAACTGCCAACTTGATTTCATTGGAAAAAATCCCATACGTTCATCGGGTTGCAGAGTTTGTTCGGATGAAATAGGTATGAAAGAATTCAGTGTCATTCTCGTGGGAGTCTTGCTTGTAGCAAAATAATCAGGCCAATTCACATAGTCTTCTTCATCATAGTCCGATCGTCTTTCCGTTGTTAATGAAGAAGATTCAACTGAAGGCCATTTAAACCAATCAATTGTTGTTTTCTCTTTATAATTGATAGTTACTACATTTCTTGGATTTGTTGAATAGATTATGCTTTCGGTAGTAGCGGTAATAGCACTAGTAGTAGTAGTAGTAGTAGTAGTAGTGGTGGTGGTGGTAGTAGTGGTAGTAGTTGTTGTTGTTGCTGTTGTTGTTTGTGTAGAAGGTTTTAATTTTTCGATAGTGGTAACAACGCTTGATGCTGGTTTTTTAAATATTGTTGCATACCATTGCCGTTGCCACCAATCAAATGAGCCATCAGGTTCATACCAAGGAGTTGCCGGAGCTAATGTACTTTTTAAAGTATATGATGATGCTGGTAATTGTATCATTGATGCTATATTTGGTTTCATTATTGTCGAAGGTTCAGTAGTATTAGAAATGACATGTATCCGTGGTTTGAAAGTGAATAATAAACTTTTTTCAACAGTAGTACTGTCAACGCTAGATGCGGATATTGTTGCTGTTGAGAGCGGCATCGTGTTTTGTTCAGTAGTTATAATTGTAGAAGTACTTGAAGGTGTCATTAAAATCATTGATTCTAGAAATTCAACACTTTCTGTAAAATTTTTACTCATTTTATTTTAATTCTAAGGAAAAATACGTGCCTATCAGTGCAATTTTTGTTATCGCCGTAGAAGTAGAAGTTGTCGTTGCAGCAGTAGTAGTAGTAGTTGTTGTTGTTGTTGTTGTAGTTGTTTTAGTAGTAGTAGTAGTAGTAGTAGTAGTTGTCGTTTTTGTTGTTGTAGTAGTAGTAGCAGTAGTAGTAGTTGATGTTATTTTTGTTGTCGATGTAAATGTTTTTGACCATGATCGTCGCGTATAACGCCAAGTGGAATTCCATTTCACTTCTGGCAATTCAGTTGTCGTTTGTAGAAATTTAGTCTCTGTGGTATTCGATGTAGTGGTAGATGGAGATTTAAGAAACCATCCGTTTGGCCCATAAGCTAAATCGAACACCGTTAGATTACCATGCCGATATGTGAATGCACTAACGGGCTTTATCGGTAGATCAGGTTCTAAAGAAAACAATTAGCCATTAGACAATATCATTATTGTTTTATCTTCGATTAAGATTAGAATACAATACTCACTAGGATATGTATTTTGAATTAGTCGAGGTGTAGTAAGTATTGAAGGCACATGTGTCATAGCATCCTTAATTTGTGTTGTTGAATTTGGTGGATTATGGAATGCTAAACGATTCCAACCATAATTATATAATGATGAAGCTGGCGGTAATTTAATAGATATTGGTGAGGATGTTGTAGCTGATGCAATACCAACTAGATGTCTTGGTCCGCAATGTAAATGAACTTCAGCATTAGGATGACTTCCTTGAATGAAAAGAAAATTTTCTTACTATTTAATAAGAAAGCAAACATGCGAACCTTCATAAACAAGCCAAAATCCTCCGCGTACAGTGGGTGTACGACTATAGAAATTGAGATATAATGTATTTGAATCACTTAAATAATTATGTCCTCCTTTTAAATAAGTACATTGAGTACTTCGTTGTTCATCACTACTCTGTAAATAAAGTCCAGCACCCACGCATTTTTCTAAAGATTACAAGAGAAAAAAAATGTTTCAATGAATATCGAGACAGTTTTTGTAATAAATTAAATACGAACGATCATAAGGAATCAATTGAAAACTAATGACAGAAAGTAAAATACGATGTTGTAATTGTGTTGATAATTTACACCAACAATCATTACTTGATGTATAAGGATTGGGAAAATTTGGTGTTTTCAATGTACCCCAACGAGAAGTCACTGTTTGCGTTGAACATATGTCATGAATAGAGATATCTATTAGAAACAAAAATCATCGTCTGTTGAAATATAATACTGAACAAAATTAAAACAACAGTAAATGTCTGACACCTTTCTATAGTAAAACGTATCGCACTCGTAACTCTTTTCTAATTGTTGAGAATCAATTGTTTATTTAATAGTACGATCTGAAAGAGTAGAAGACGAAAGGTCACTAAATTTCCTAAGGGCTTTTTCTAGGCTAGTTATACATTTGAAAGTGAATTCTATCGTGTGTATATTATTTAACTACCTAGGGATCAAAAGATCACTAGTCTGAGAACTAGCCACTATTATTCAATAACCTGCATAGCATTTCAAACGCTTCTATATGCATTAAAACAAAAATAGAAATATTCGTTTTGTTATGAAAGCTGGAGTTCTCGTTGAAAATTCTAGGGCTATCTTCTTTTTTGTGTACTCAAAAAGTGAGTACACTCTAGAATCGGTCAGTGTGTCCGTCCGGCCGTTTACACGATAACTTTCGAAAGGAGAGTCAGATCGTGATGAAATTTTCTACACAGTTCAGTCTCATCAATGTCTCAGTCGAGTTCGAAGATGAGAAGGATCCGTCAAGAAATGGCTGAGTTATCGAAAAAATTGTCATTATTGACCAGACCATCCCTGAGGGGGAGTACAGGGATTTTTCAAAAAAAAGTTTTTCTCAGAATTACCCAGAACATATATAAATCGACTCAGTTTTTAATGCTGATTCCGAATCTGATACTAGTTTTGAACTAAATCGTGGCTTTCTAACGAAATATCGCCTGAAAACGGTCTGAAAATGCACAAAAACTGCATCCAGAAACCAAAGTGCCTAATTGCTCATGATAAATTTGATGTTCAGACATTCTAGAATGACTCATGTGTCGCATGTGCTTTTTGCAGTACACATAACTCTCAGATGAAATCCGAAGTTTCCACATTTATTTAATATCAAAATTCTGCTTTTCGAACAACTTGTCATTCAACGTGTTGTTATTGTTTTTTTATTCAAACATATTTCAAGCTACACCTTTTTATACGTCGCCGAACTGCTAGCTCTTTTGATCATACTAATTTGCATAGCTATGACCATTCAAAGGTCATAAATGAATGAACATGCTGAATATAATCTAATTATGATTATTTCTTGTCTAATTCATATTTAAATAATAAATTTTCTACCTGATATACATTCAAAAAAAGCCATTGTATAATCGACTAATTCATTATGACAAGTTTTATTAGCACTGTTTAAACGTATTGGCTGCATATGTAATGTACAATTTTCTCGTCCTGAACAAGCCGATGTAAAACTCGTATGAACTTTACAATCATCATCATTAGTATTATCACCGTAGACCATTGAGAAATGTTTTTGTGTTAAACATTGTAATGGTAAACGAGATTTATCTTTGGCAACAACATCAAATGCATCCAGCATACGAATTTTTTCATTTGTTCGACACTTAATTGTCATTAAACCAGCGTCTTGAGCATTATGACAATAAATAGCCGTTAAAGCATCTATTAAAAACAAAAAATATATTCCTATAGAAAATTTTAGTTTTTTGGATTTACTTGTCAACGGTACAGCAGGTGGATTTTGTGTCATTGATTTTTGAATAAAAAACATCCATAAAAAAAGAAATATTATTTTGAAATTCGTCATTTATTTTGAATACTGTCTATTTATTCTTGTCGTATCAATAAACATAATATATAATCTACGAATGATTAATTAGATCGATACGTAAAACATAATAGATGAAATAAGAAATAATTGTATTTCTTTTGCAATCGTTGTGATGCTAATAACAATGATAATAATAATAACACTAACAATAATAATAACAACTTGTTGCGTATTGTACCGTCTGTCAAGATAGACGCAATCTAATGACAATGTATGACTATATCTGCTTGATAGTATTTCTAGATCTACGATCGTAATTAGGTCAAAATTAATGAATTGACTTTTGTCTTTAGTTAAACATATATAATGCGTACATATTTTCTTGAAACAAACTTTGATAGAAATGACGCGACGACGGCGACATGTTTAACAAAGCAACGAGACAAGTAAAAAGAACATGTCATACATAAAAATCACCATCAGTGTACAGATTAATCCTGTATGAAGAAGAGAACGAAAGCTCAGATCTTTTCGTTCTTTTTGTTTTCTCTCTATCTATCTTATTTATATATGATTTTTGCTTTTTTTTATCATTGATGTTCTTCTACTCATGATTAACGCTTGAGTAAATAATCACTCCGCAATATACAAATGACAATAGATCATTATGCGTTTGCAGAAATAAAATATTGAAATTGATATCTAAAAGAATGTTACATGATTCTTCTTTATTTTGATGTAATATTTTTCGATTTCGCTTTTTTAAATATATGAAATCTGACATAATCTCTATCAAAGAATCCAACAATAGTATCAATATAAATATAATAATAGAAATTCCGTATCCCGATTGTGTTGTCTAGACATACAATTCAAGGTAAAACAAAGTTTAGTGAGAAAAATTTTTGAAGAACAAGCACGTGCGTCTAAAATTAAAGTGCAAAAATTCAATCATTGACGACGTGTACTTTTTGTCGCATCTAAACAATAGTTGATCAGTTAGATAATGAGATCGATGATGATATCCTTTCATCACATAGAATAACACGAAATGATTAAATTTTAAACAAATGATCATCGAAATCGTTTGAAGTTATGATTTAATTATGATGAAATAAGCAATGTTTTCTCTTTAATATTATACTTCGGCTCTAAAATTCTCTACAAAATATGTTTATTTCAAAAGTTTGAGTATAATCTTCTTATATAAAAAGATTCTATAGTCATCGGCATGGATTTACCGTAAGAGAATTATTGTGAATTTGTGACATAATAGTATCAATATTCATGTAAAAATCAAATACTGATTTGATAGTATCCAATGATAGATAAAGAAGATAATATATGAATCAAGATTAATACTCTACTGTTCGAATGAATAGAAAAAAACATAAGCGTAACCTCGTTATAGATTGAAAGAATATCATAAAGAAATTTGATACCAATCAAAAAATAATAATATTAGCTGTCGGAAGATCAAACATGAAATAGGATTATCTATTATTCAATAATGACAAATATATATGCTATGTTGTGTGTGTGAAAAAAAGACAGTAATAGATTAAATACATGGGAAGAGAGCTCAAAATTTTGTCTTTGATAAATGACTTGGCTTTGTATTGAGCATATTTTCTTCCTGCTATAATGTTTTAGAAGTTCGGTTATCACCTATTTCACAAAAAAATACTGCTTTTAGAAAATTCATAATTTTTGTTTTATTTCACGTACATAAATTCTAGACGAAAATTCTAACAGACAGTTGAAAATTTTAGCATAGACATTGAACTACAGGTTTAATATAACCTCAAAGAATCATTCAGTTTGAATGCATTTAGCCAAAGATCAATTTTTAATGATAGAAGACGAGGATTAAAGTAAAAGTAAATATTGAATGAATCACTCGTCATGTTTCTTGCTTCACTTTAACACATATAGATATATCCCCATATAATCCGAATATGTTCTAATTTTCGAATCGAATTTACCCCCTCACCACGCCCACACTCAGCAGCAACACAGACACCGTTAAATCATATTTATTTCATACGTAAGTATTGAGTATAATAATGAAGATAAAGAAAATACTAGAGGGAGAAAAAAAACAGGAGTTGAGCAAAGTGTATTTATGAATTCGATGAAAATATTGATGATCATTCACAGCTACACAATAATCACTACCGTTGAGAGTTTTTATACGATTATTAACACGAACGTGTTCATGTTTTATTGATAGTCGTTTTTTTCTTGAAGATTTCTTCGCGTTTATTCTTAGCAATTAGTTTTTGTTGTTTATGCACACGGATCGCGCTAGTGATAATTGTCAACAGAATGCAAACAGCACAGTAAGCAATCAATGTACCAACATCAACGCCAAGTCTAGTATGTGAGCCAAAAAGTAGATGGCGACCACCACTCAAACAATGAAAGAGAGGTAAACCATAGCCAATACGATAGAATGTATTTTGAAGTTCAATAGCCAAACTTGTACTTGCTGTTGAAAAATTAAGAATAAGAAATAGTATCAGTACAATATGAGCCATTACTCCCAAATTAAGACTGAAAAGTGCTATAATAGATACGAATGTGTAGGCGGCAAGCCAATTGAATAACCAAAATCTAATGAATGGTATTGCATCGGTGAAGTTGCCGAACCAGAGAACGCATAAACTGTAGATTAGTGAAATAATGAGACTATTAAAGATACCGCTTAACATGCGTATTATGGCAATATCGATGAGTTTAATTTTTTTAATGAGTGGTGTCGTGATGCGTATGTTTACTGTTACAAGAGCGGTCATAATTAGCCATAGAAATAGATAACCAAGACTAGTAGCAAGTGATCTAGCATAGGGAAATGCTGGATGTAAATTCACATTGGTGAAACCGATAGGTGACCAGATAATTTGAGACAGTGACACAGTCATCATAACACTGTTGAATGTTGCATTTGAATAGGAATCAATAAGAGCTTGTATGTAGGCAGCATAGTTAGCACTAGCAGTAGCGATAGCCATTTGAATGGGAGGTAAAATGAACCCATTGACAGTATTTGGATTGCGACCTTCGTCATAAACAATGTTTACTGCTGATGAAGGTATGTAGGAGATCGAGTTGTATGAATATCCGTACAAAATCGATTCAATGATCTGATTAACATGAGCAGTAATATTTGAATTCATATAAACAACCGCCCAAGCCTTTCCATTTTCAACTTTATCGGCGAAGCCTGATGGGAATTCGGAAGGTTGTTTGAAAATCCAATTAAGTGTTAAGTTGCCAGGTGGAGTTTGATGGAAGGCAGTGAGAAAGTAGCTACCTGCAATATCATTATCCAAATCGATGACATATACATCAAGTGAACGCGTGCGACTATAAGGATCCTGTGATAAAGATGGAAATGAACTTCAATAAAACGATTCAAATCAGAAGAAGAACATTTAATATAGGTATAAATACTCATTATTTTACTACTCAAACCACTTTTTTTTGAGATCCCAATACTGTTATTCAATTTGGTGTGCTAAGATCGCATGTTTTCTATGAAGCGATTATGTCTTTCGATCAGTTTGTCATCAGTATTTTTATTTCTAACAACGCTCAAATGAGAAGACTCAAAATTCTGTACATGGAATGTACTGTTTTCTTGTTAAAGACACAACATAACGTAATGATCGTGTTCAATAGCTCCAGCTAAATACGATTCGCATTTTATGGAATTTGTTTTTGATTTGAAACGAAGTTTTCATTTCTCTTGGAAAATATTTTCTTCTATCAATAATCTACTTCATAGCGAAGAAACTTTAATTGTGACGCTTTTAATTTATGAAATATAATTTGAATAAAACAAATAAATCCCATCTCTAGCAGGACAATATCGGGTATATTAAATATTAAAGTATAATAGACAAACCACGTACGCTGCCGCTGCCGAGATAAATTATTGCAATGAGAAAAGTGACGATCCAGACGATGATACAGACACGAATCGTATGGATGATAAGAGTTCGCCGTACTACATTCATACCGGCACTTCTAGACCACAGATGTGGTAGCGATGGCTGACTTTGATCAGCAACAAACATTGAAGGTGACGTTCCGTGTGGATAACGATAAATATAAATGAAAATGAATCTATCGAATTTGTCGTCAATAATTGTGTTTATATCGATTCTTTTTGGTACTTACATGTGAGACGGGTGTATCGAACCGTGACTCGTTGATTGTATCTCACTAGCTATAGCTGTCTATATATGAATTTCATTATTTACTTTTTATTCATGCTAAAACGTCAACAATTGACTCGTGCGCAAGCTCGCATTTCGACGTTGAATTCGACAGCGAATTTCGACTTTGCTCATGTGTGGTCATCACGAAAAGATATTAAAGAGCTACGTGTTGCTTTTGTATACCAATGGTTTATTGGATATGTTCCACTTTGGTTACTCATATTTATAATGTGTGCGTTTTATCTAGGTGCTGGACATAATCCGAGCAGATACACAGGCAACATCGATGTTGACGTAGTTGACTTCGATGGTCAACAAGCAGGTAGCTTTTTTCTTGATGCTTTTCGCACGACACCACCTGGAAATTTGACTTTACACTGGCGATACAAGTATCCTGATGATTATGGTAATAGTGTAAGTCAAACTCAGCAAGCTGTCGAGGATGGACAAGTTTGGGCCATTGTAGTACTTCTACCAAACACAACATCAATTATTAATCAATCTATATTCGCTCTTATCAATTCGACAACATTAGTTACCTATCCATTTGTTAACACGCTGCCTGTGCTTGTTATCTATGATGAAGGACGAAATTGGTTGACTCAAAATAGTTTTGTATTACCACCTATTCGCGCCGCTATTGCAGTAGCGAACAATCGATATGCTAACACACTACGCACATCGATTATTTCCAATTTATCTTTGACGTCTAGCTCAAATACTAATCGAACATTGCAATTACAGAATACACTACGTCTTCGAAATCTTCTTGCCAATCCATTTGTTGCAAAATACAATAATCTTCATCCCGCTCTTCCTTTTATGGGTCTGTTTGATTCTAATATTCTTTAAATTAGAAAAAAATTCTAAACATGTTCTCTCAATAGAAATAATATAATAGTATGTTTCTTAGCTACGAAAGAAAATAATTAGATAAGCATCGTTATATTGCATATCTAATACGATTTGTTTTGTTTGATTTAGGTCAATTCGCTACAACAATTGGCTACATTTATTTCTTTTTAGTGACAACGATTATGGTTGGCTCGGTCATTGGTGGCGTAACACCTTTCAGTAGGATTTATCGTTTTCTCATTATTTACTACGTGTTTTTTTTTATTTGAAAAGAGACATTTAAGTTTTGAGAAAATCGATCCTATCATTTATATTGATATCCATTGCATAAAAGTCTTAGCTTTAGTCAATATTTTCAAATTACTCTTGAAGATTAACTGCTCTGATCTGTAAAAAAAGAAGAATTTCTAGATGAAAAATGATCCAGAGAGGCAAATTTTAAATCAACTTAGTGAATATATATTATTATTTATGGCAAACAGATAGATAGTTAATTGATATAACTATATAATTTTATATTGACTTCACTAATATTTAGCCAATATTGTCATCGTATATTTTCAATGAAGTTACATACTTCTATGAGCATCAATTTTTTCACTCACGATTATGCAATTGTCTGCGATCATTTGATTTGTATTTTGAGTAACTTTATAAAACTCACCATACAAGTTAGCAAATATGAGAACTCCGATTTGCCTAAAAAGATATTACTTGAATATAAATGTGTAAATTTTACGAGGAAGGAGTGCTTTCGCAAAATATAAAATGAATATATTTATGAAAGTTTAGTGAAACTGTTATAATATTGTAGTAATTTGATGCATTGAGATTATTTTTGGTTTCGATTATAGAGCTATATTTCTGTAAAAATTGTAAACTTTGCCATAAATAGCAAAATGTAAATAGGATAATTTCAAGCTTCTCAATTATCTTTCAGGGTATGACATACATCTAGTTTAGCTTTCCTGTTCACATATATTTTCTATCTCATGATAAATTAAGAAAAAAAAGGAACCTAGTNCCCCCCCCCCCCCCCCTCATAATAGAAGCCTCTCCAATATTAGAAACCACCTCAAAAAAGGTCGATATGAAAACGGATTAGAAGCCCTGGACTTGTATTTATTGAATAATACATTTGTTTTTGTCTCTCAAGATAAAATTTCACAGATTTTCTTGAGATTATTTGAACTTATCGCAAAAGAAATAGTCAAGTTCATTGAAATAATGACTCTCTTACAAGGGGAAAACAGCTGAAATCTGATTTTTCTTATTTTCTTGATATCAAATTAATTGATTCAAAATTTGAAAAAATAAAAAAAACTACCAAAAACTTAAAAGTTTTAAAAATTTCAGGAACTTAAAAACGCTGAAAAGACTAGAAAAATCAAACCTTGAAAAAATTACAGTAATAAAAAAATCTATTTCAGCCTAAATTCATATTTTGGACAACAAATTAAAAGCATTTTCACTTAGTTAGATCGAGTCATTGATTTTTTTATTTTCTCTGACTTTTTTAAAAACTTCTGTCCGAAAATCGCATTAGTAGCCCTCCCTTGATAGAAGTTCCCTTAAAAATTTTTGAGCGGTTGACAAATTATAAAGCCCCCGGGGGTTTCTATTATGGGGGGAGGGTTATTCGAACTTTACCGTGTGAAAATTGACTCATTTGCTGAAAAGTACGTTATAATATCATAGATCTTATGCTTAAGCAAGAGAAATTTGTACTCATTGAATTATAACGCGTACTTCCTACTAAATTGAAAGCAAGATTTACCTGTCCACCACTCTTGAAAAACTCTCTCACTAGTATAGTATATTTGTTTTCTGAAAATAACAATTGCAATATGATACCTATGTTTTTCCTAGTGGGCAAAATTCATTACATCGATATAATCTTATATCGTGCCATCAATGGTATATTTCAATCGCTAATGGTTTCTTTAATCTATTCTCTTGTTGTTCTTTGGCTATTCCACATCACATCGGGTCGTCAGTTTATGCGATATTGGATGTTCAATTGGTTATGTACTACCTTATTGACTGTCATGGTCGCTTTTTTTGTAACAAATTTTGGCGTAATTTCCAATCTTTTTCTTGTGGCTACTGTTATTATTATGGTGTCAGCTGCTACCATGCAAATATCACTTGAGCTTTCACCACGATTCTTTCGCTATGGATACGCAACACCATTGTATCAGGCAATGAATGGCGGTCGGCATCTTCTGTTTAATTCACATTCTCGTTTCGGAATCAATGTTGGAGTTTTAGTTATTTATCTTGGTGTGTTGATGATATTGACCTTGTTGAGTGTTATATTCTGGATTAAAAGGCACCAACGAAATATACAAAAAGAAAAGATGACGAATAATACTATGCATAAAAAATGATCAAACTATTTGCATGTGAATGCTGGACTATCTGAACATTATTTGCTATACACTTCATTTTCGGACATATTCTCTTGTATCAGTTACAATTATTGAGGCATTCGTTACATACGATTTGTCTAGTTAATCGTAATTGTTTGAGACTAGATAACCCTAAAAAAACTATGAACTCATGCTTATAATCGTTGCCTTTTCGAGTTAGGCACAGTTTTGATGATTTTTCGATCGTATAATTCTTCAGTGAGAATTGATAAAGAAACGTGTTTTTCATCACTTGGCTTTTAACTTTCAATCGTAGATCAAATAAGTTCGATTTTTCTGACACAAATCATATTGTTATCAAGATTTATCTCCAAAAACAAAAAAGTCAAGTATTGATAAAAACAGCGTCGTCTATAATACAGATTATTCATACATGCGATTCGTAGAAAACCCAATAGTCTTCTGCGTGTTGTATGAATTGAAAAAGAAACTAATTTGATTGTTAGTGTTAATGCCATACTATAAGAATATTTTCGTATGTGTTTAGATATCAATCAATGTTGTTTTTAGAAAAGAGAAAATTTAATTAAAGGAAAAAATTGTTGTGTGTAAATTTTGCTTCTTTCAATTAATTTTTCATAATATTTACTTTCGTTGAAAAATACCAGACACTATCGGGTACATGAGACACAAGTGAAGAAGAAGAAAAATCGTAAAACAATGGCTTTTGATACACAATAAAAATCTCGTTTTTTTTTCTATTTTTTGTGATTGATGAAAGAACGAGAAAAGAAAAGATTTATAATTTGTTCAAACAACGGCATCTGATGCTTTACCCATTTTTTTCCTATCGATCAGTTTACAGCATAGCAAAGCAAATAGAGCAGATTAAGTAAAAATTCGTTTATGCACTTGACCAGTATTTTGCTATACACTTAAAATGGCTGTAAATATTAAATGAAATCAACAGGATTCCTTTTTTATCGTCAAGAAGCAAGAAGAAACTTGTGATATTCGTCAACACATGCGTACACATATATCTTAGACAAGAAGTCATAAAAGAATGCATAGCATTGTTTTGTAATCGGAAGATAAATNTGTCTCGTAACTATAGAGAAATCTTGATATTTCTCAGTAGCAATATTTTGATGATTGCAAATCTGTTCTTGCCTCTCAACTTATTATAATCCTGAGTGTAGTTGTTAAATTATTTTTTATTTTTCTCAAAAGTTTTTCGTCTCTTCATAACATTAGAAAAATTTCATTTCAAATGATTCGATATAAGATCCTTTAGTCATTACACAGAGATAAAAATCGACTGCGAGATCGAGCTGTGACCGATACCATTATAAATATCACATCGATTATTCGTAATACACTTGTTGATTCCTTATAGTCGAATTTGACTCCATAGTGAGAAAACAATTTCATAACCAAATAATTTCAAAGACGTAAGAATATTCTTTCACGTCAGGTGACGCATATCAATACTCGATAATCTAAATTTCATCACGTCCTAGCAAACGACATTATCATTCTTCCTTAGTTACTTGCTAAATATTTGAAGACATTTGATCTTTATACTGTCGGTCATATATCGATGGCAAAAAACATCGTTTGAAACTCGTACGCGCACACACATATAGGAAAAGAAAATAATTATTGCAAAATAGTAAGTGTACTACACACTCCTCACTCCGTTTGCATATTGATCCCGATTTCTCGCTGTTTCTCGTCACTCGAGAAAGAAAGGAAGAAAACATAAACACATACCTCGCATAACGAATAAAGCCGTCAAATCTAACTACCATTTTATTGTGAATATAAGAGATTTATTCTCCCATCGTTGCAAACAAAAAAAAAACATGATAAAAAATTTAATCCATTTCATGTTTAGCAAAAAGGAAAATGTTCATAGAAATATTGCCAAAGTAACTTACATGATATTATTATTTTTTTCATTCACTTACATCATTTTTAAAGGCATATTATTTTTCTCGAATAAAATCAGCAAATAGAGACGTTGTTGCATTTCTATTTAGATATTAAAGTAATGTCGTTTAAATACGAACGATTTCTTATTGATGCTATTGAACAATTTGATTTACGTAAAATTATCGATTACGTTAAACATGGTCATAATATTCATATTAAAAACGATATTGGACAAAATTTGCTTATCCATTTGCTCAAACAGCAAAAATCTCAGGATCCTCTATACGAAGCAAAACGTCTTAAAGTATTTCAATATTTAATATTAGAATGTAAAGTTGACGTAAATATAGTCGATTATTATAATAAAAATCTTTTCAATTGGACAACAAATCTTAATTGTACACGAGAAGCTCTTTATTTACTAGATACATATCCAGGTGAACT